>APFE030626858.1:234987-282431 GCA_000404065.3 Pinus taeda
TTTCACGTTATGTGTTCTTCTTTTGTTGAAAGGGATTCATGTGTTTATGCCCTTTTCACCCTCCTAAACAATCTTTCCGTTCCGCATTACTTCAAATTTAATTGCTAGACTTTCTGCCTGTCTTGCCTCACGAAGTAATCTGTGCCTTTGTGTTAAATTCTCTGTTCATTACTGTTTGTTGGTCCCATACATCCCAGAAACTTACTCATTTATAAAAAGTTGCTTCTTGTATCCATATTTATTTACTAGCCTAAAATCAATATTTCACTGTAAGTCATCTCAGACCATTTCGTTTACTTATTCACTGAGCGTGACTCGAAGAGAGCCCTCTCCTGTTCTAGTAGGGCTAGCTACCAGACTGAGCGTGGTTTGGGGTTACCCTGAATTTTGCCTTCCTTCAGCCTAAGGTGGATTTAGGTGCTAACATAGTGGCGACTCTGCTGGGGACAAAAATGGTTTTCTTGAAGAATGTTTTGCCCCAGTACATCTATCAAGCTCAGACCTGATGGTTGATGGTGAACAATGATCAGACATAAGAAGACAGTTGAAATCATTAACCTGGTGACTCCATTCATTGAAGAACCCAGAAATCGGTGCTTCATGGTGACTCCACGAGAGGACTAACTCTTTCTCTATGAAAATGGAAGGATCTTACACAAAGTTCGGGTATCCAAAGTGGAATGGAATTCAGGTTCTACTCTTATTTCTTGTAAATTACTTCTTCGATGTTCTTGAAGCTTCCCTAAAAGTTTTTCAGAACTTGTTGTATGATAAAGGTGATCAAAATCTTCACTCGATCTATTCAAAAAGTGTAAATAGTGAGTTTCCCTTTGATCCTAGCCTCCTTACTCTTCCTACATCTTATGATGACTCTCTTAAGAGTGATGAGCCTAAGGAACACAAACCTGATCCTGTGGCTCTTGTATATATTCCTACAGCTGTTATAACCCCAGATAGGTATAAACCTCTTGTTTTACCTTCTGTTCTTCATGCTTTCCCCAAAAACTATGATCTATACTTGCCAAGATTTGACGGTGAATGTAAGAATGTCAATGCTGAGCAACATGTGTAGAATTTTGAGACTTTTCTAGACCTTTTTGAAATAGATGAAGAATATGTTAGTATAAGGCCTTTTGCTCTTTCTTTGCAAGGCAAAGTCAAGAGTTGGTTCAAAGCCTTGCCTGATGCGAGCATCATAGATTTACAGTAGTTCATCAAATTTTTCCTTGATAGGTGGAGGATCGAACAGAACCTTTTCCTTACCGTAGAAGAGTATAATCAGCTGAAAAGACTGCCAGGGGAGATAGTACAATAGTTTTCAGCCATATTTAATCAAGTTTATTATTCAATGCCAGTTGATATAAGACCCCCTCCTCGATCTACTCTCTTGCACTACCCGGGTGCCTTTGATCCGGAAATGGAGTTTCAGCTGAGAGAAAAGAATGTCGCAACACTTGAAGAGACGCAAAACAATGTAGTAAATGTAGAGGGTCATTTGCTGATCAGAAAGGCAAGGTTGAAAGAAGAAGAGATGAAAAATGTGGATCCAGAGAAAACTACACCTTCAGAGGAAAAGCTTAAAATTTTGGTGAGTGCAGTAGAAGAGATGGTGAGGAAAATGACTGCAAAAGATAAAAATGACGTTCATGAACAAGTGGCTGATCCAAAACATTTTGTTTCTTATCTCAGTAGGCATAAGGATTGTTTTGTAGATCATCTTGGAGAAGAAAGACCTATTGATATGACATGTATGCTTGATGACGTGTTTTATACTGATGATTTGCCTCAGTTTGATCAGTATGATGATGATGATTATGCTCACCAAACAGAAGCTAATCTTGCAGACAAATCAACAACTAGTTTGTGGGATGAGGAAGTTTGCTTACAGCAGCTCGAGTACAGTGATCAATCGATGCATATCAGCTATGGAAACGATGAGGATAGTGCAGCAGATTTTGAAGTAAGTGAAGGATCTTTGCCTTTTTTCTTTGATTCATGTCAATTCATCAGAGATAATTTCCATGCAATCAGACATCAGCCTTCGACAAATCTTGATTTGGATCTTCCTGAGGGCGATGAAAAGTTTGTTCCAAACTTCTTATATTCAGAGTTCTAGCCCCCAAATGCCATCAATAGTCAGGTTGCACCGAAAGACATAGAAGCTAGCATATATGATCAAACGATACAAGAAGATTCCTTACCTTTATGTTTTGAATCATTTCAGTTTTTGCGGGGTAAATTGCATAGTGAATCTTCAAATGAAAAGCTTGTAGGAAATCAACAATCTCTCAGTTTTAATGTTGAGGATGAGACAGATGGCAAAATTTTTTAGCAGGTCGTTAAGAAGAAATCTTCCCCTGAAATAATTGATGAAATCATTTTGGATACAGAACCATATTTGAAGCCACCAAACACAATTCAAGGTCAGATTATAGATGAAGATGAGGCAGCGAAAATACATGATTTAATGATGCAAGAGGATTTTGTACCCTTGTGTTACGAAGCATTTTAATTTATAAGGCAGAATCTTCATAATATCTCTAAAGAAAAAGTTGAAAAACCAATAGGATGTCATACAGTTTCAATAGATACATCACAACAGTTTCCTCAAGTTTTTGATGATCCTTTTTCTCATGTGTTAGATTTTGTTTTCTGTAAAAATTCTTCTTTGTCAGCTAATCACACGACAAAAGAGAATGTTGATAATCATCTGTTTCAAGGGTCACCTCCATTGTCTTGTTTAACAGATTGTTCATTTCATAGCCCATACCAAAGTTTGTAGTCATATGAGGAGATTGATAAAGGAGGCTTTGGTTCTGTTTGGAATCAACAACAGAGTTTGGTTCTTCAAGAAATTTAGGATCCTTTTGACCACTTGTTGCAATCATTAGAGAAAGACAGTGCAGAAGTGAGGAAAAGTTTAATATCTAGCTATGAACATTACTTGGACCAGCGCAGTAATGTGTTAAAGGAAATCAATGGCGATGCTTATGAATATCTTTTTGCAGTATTCTTGAAGTAATCTCGTCAATTCATGCTTTGCAAGTTTGTCAGCAGTGAACTTGATTCCAAGTTTCCATGGGAGTTGCCTTTCGGTTCTTCCCTTTTCCTGCAAATCAGAAAGAATTCGGGAAGAAATCAAATATCAGCCATAATGCTTACCTGGCTGCATTGACTGTTCCATCTCACTTGATCAGGTGGTGGAAATAGTAATTAGGGTAGGTTTGCTGAATAAGCTCAAATATGAACATCTTTCTAGTTTGTTAGTTAGGATTTAGTCATGTATGGTTTTATTATGGTTTTCAGTTTGAGTCTTCAATTGGAGTTTGTCAAAATAATATCAGTCTCCGTGCTTTGACTCCATAGCCCAATGGACGAAGGCACTGTCTGCTCTCCCAAAGATCTGCAGTTCTTGGCACCTCCAAGGAGCTACCATCCCTATTGGAGTCAATGTTAGAGTTGGTCTTGTCAGTCCTCCATCAGAGATCAAAACCCTTTCTGCATTTCATTTTTAGGAGTCTCGCTCCATTCACTCAACTGCATTCTGCTAGGGGCATGCCATACTCTGACGGAAGGATCTTGTCAGTCATTTCCCCTCATGCCTTATCCTGCTAGTTTAGGTCTGTTTGTCAAATCATTTTAAAGTTCATTTACAGTTCTATTCTAATCTCTTGGACAACAAAGAGTTAGTAGGTCTAAGGTTTGCAGATTGTCGTTCTCAAAGTGCTTCAAAGATACTTGCAGGCTAGAGGAAGGGTCAATAATTCACTCAAATGATTTTTATGAGCAATAAAAGATGAATTTTAGAAAACTAAGAGAGGTGTTTGTCCAAAGTAGGCCAAGGAAGAAAAAAGTCCTTCACTTTTTACACAGGTGTTATGGTTTTAGAGAAATGTCAAAAATACAAGTGCCTTAAGAGAATTGATGCACCTCTAAAGTGACCTTGGGAAAATCAAGTTTTCTCCTAGCTCAGTTAGCCAAATGACTTGCTTGATGAGTAAAATGATAACAAGGCACAAGGAGCTTTCCAATTAGCTATCATGAGCTCAATTTTGAGTTGAGGAACACCTTCAAAAGTTGACTGCAACAACACTCTGCCTTGAGGTAGCCTCATTTGGCACATTTTGACCAGTCTTGGGAGATTTGATTTTTGATAGGGAAAATGAACTCCAAATTGAAACATTACAATTGGGTCGGAAAGTAGACTCAATGGCCTTTCCCACGCGCTATCCTGGACCCAATCTGGACTCCCGAAAGGCCTCCAAAAGGCTCCTGTAAAAAGGCGCGGCGCACAGAGGGAGTGCGGCGCACAGGGAGAAATTTTCCAGTGTAAATTTACCCTGGCGCGACGCACATAGGAGGCCCGGCGCTCGGGACTAAATGGCATGAAATTGATAGAATTCTTCCTCCAAATTGAAAATTCTTCATTCCACAAGGTTTCAAAACTTGTTCGACGTGAAGGATAGAGAGAAAGCATTTCAAGGTGATTGAGAGAGCAAGCTCGCGTTTTGAGTGAGGTTGGAGGTGTTTTCACAAGGTGCGGTGCACAAACAGAGAGGCGCGGTGCACAGAGGGAGCACGGTGCACTGGGCACTACCACGCAGTGTTAAATTAACACGAGCATGGCACACACAAAGCATGCAACGCATATGCAAAGGGACGCAGCGCACACCCACAAAGGCCCGGTTTTGTTCCAAATTTGCAACAAATCGCTTTGAATCCCTTCCAATTGATAGGTAGGGTCGACATCTCGGTTTCTCATATTGTTTTTGTGAACATGATGGTGGTTTATGGCTGTGTATAGTTGCAATAAAAACGCCTAAACCCTACCACTTGAAATCATCAAAGCCATTGCTCTAGGGTTGCAAATTTTTTGTGTTGATACCAACGTTCCTCCTCCCTTTCACCTTCCATTTTTCCCCTTCTTTCCATTCTTCCCTTTCCCCCTATTCCATTTTTCCCATCTTTCCCTACCCTAAAACATTACAAAACCCCTATTCCCTATCCCATCCACTCATTTGTCAATGTAAACCCCAAAACCCTACCTTATAAAATCCCAAAACCCTACCTTATAAAATCCCCAAACCCTCCTACATATCCCTAAAAAAAATCTCTTCACATAACCCCTAATGCCATAATATTATTCCCCTTCTTAATAGTCCCTTTTGCATTGTTCCCCTTGGTGGCAAAGTTCATAACAACACATAGTTTCATACATCATCAAAGGGCAGTCCAAGCACAGTCCATATACAACAGACATGACATCTGATCCGTCATATTGTCATGAAGAAGAGACACACAGTGATTCACCAACAACGTACATGCACCCAGGCGGCCTCATAGAGGTGGTAAAACATCCGTGAAGACCACCAGGCTGCCCAACGAAGCCTAAATGAGAGGACACCCATTCAGTAGGAGATAGAGGCTGATCAAGAGGTTTGGCTCAAAAGGATCAACATCCACTTAGAGAATTTGTTGGCGAAAGCGATAAGGATAAAGCATTATTGAGGCATATGGTTTATCATTACAGGGAACGCAATATGAGTTCCAAGGCTCGGATAAGGAACTTGACGGCAAAATTGAGGAAGGAAACAAAAAGAAAAAAGTGGCAAAAAGAGCAAGATCGGCTCCAAATCTTGGCCAAAGCCTTTTCTTCCTAGCATGACATTTCATAGAGAAGCTCCAGCCCAAATTTCGAGAAATTTGGAGCATTTTTTTCATTTTGGAAAATTTTTGTACAAAAAACAGGGTTTTTCTCCCTGTGCGTCGCGCCACTGGCACGACGCTTAGGATTGGGAGATCTAAATCAAGAATGGTTTGTATTTTTGGATTCATCATGAAAAATCATGACTGTTTGTGCATGACCGAGAAGTTTGGGCAATTTTTGAGTCCCCAGGAGGTCAAAAACACTCAAAAAATGACCTCTCTGCCCCTATTTTGACACACAGGAAGCAATTTTGGGAGATTGAAGCTTTGGAGTGGCAAATGAGCACCGATTTCAGAAATTATACTTGGTTTAGAAAGTAGATAGGTAGGGATTTCTAACAAGCACACTTGGGCACAATTTGGTCTTCAGCAGGTACCTCAAAATCGCCTCCAAAGTGGCGCGACACATATAGATTTTGGCACGGCGCATATAGACCAAAAGGCCAAAATCACTTCCATTCTGCGAAATTTCGATTCGTGACTTTCTCCAAGTGGGCCCGCTCATTTACACTACACTTTTTTTGGCACCTAAGGCAATGTTTAAAGTATTTCCACTAAAGGTTGGATTCTATCCAAGTGGCAAAGGAAGGTGAGCAATCACCCAAGCCATTCGTCATTTTTGTAACGCTGCACCTATAACTAATGGTTGGCTTTCCATTTCCAGTTTGTAATCATTTGAAAAAATCCCCAGCTATGGGTCATTCTAATTCCCAATGACATGGTCTATTTATTGTCTGCAAAACCATTTGCAAAAGGTTTCCTAGTAATTTTTGGGAGACTGTGGGAGAGAAACTCAGTTCTTCATCGTATATTTTGACAGAGGATTAATCAAAGGAAGTGGCTCTGCTTCATGAGATTCATGTGGTTGTGAGTGTAGCAAATGTGTTCTCTTTATGTTGCATATGTATTTCATTATGTTTCACAGTTCATTCATATTCATTTCCAGCGAAATTTTCTAAGTAAGATGAGGTAGAATTCATGTTTAATGCTCTTCGTCTGGGAAAGTTTCACGTTATGTGTTCTTCTTCTGTTGAAAAGGATTCATGTGTTTATGCCCTTTTCACCCTCCTAAAAAATCTTTCTGTTTCGCGTACTTCAAATTTAATTGCTGGACTTTCCGTCTATCTTGCCTCACGAAGTAATGTGTGCCTTTGTGTTAAATTCTCTGTTCATTACTGTTCGTTGGTCCCATAGATCCCAGAAACTCTGTCATTTATAAAAAAATTCTTCTTGTGTCCATATTTATTTACTAGCCTAAAATCAATATTTCATTGTAAGTCATCTCAAACCATTTCGTTTACTTATTCACTGAGCATGACTTGGAGAGAGCCCTCTCTTGTTGTGGTAGGGCTAGCTACCAGACTGAGCGTGGTTTGTGGTTACCCTAAATTTTTCCTTCCTTCAGCCTAAGGCGGATTTAGGTGCTAACATATTCCACTTGGAATAGGGACCTAAGACAGCCTATTTAATAATAAAAAAATTGTCCCATACAATTGGGATTTGATTTGCTTCATCATTAAACCCTCACCAATTTCATCATTTCACAAGGAAACTTCTCCAATCTTTTTGAGAGAATCCATCCATCTCCCGACTTTGTTTTTGAGTTCTGAGTGATTCTAGGAATTTTTCCACTCCATTCCACCCATCACACACCTTTCCTAGGCCTCCCATCACCTCCAACACCTCACATTATTCTCTCAGCTACATCTTATAGGTTCACTGTAATTCTTAGAAGATCATCCTGTAGGTTGCTATTACAACCTGTAGGTTTTCCTAAAATGGCCTGTTTTGAGGCCATATTGAGAGAAAACCTCTAGGAAGTCACCAAAATCCTCCCAAGGGTCTCCCACACCATCCAGCCATCCTCTAACCCTCCCATCCAACCTCCAACATCCTTATTTCACCTGCCACATTACCAAAGGAAATTAGTTTGCATACTTGATTTTACATGAAAAGACAAAAGGACAAAAACAAATTTATTTCAGTCCCTTTACTTGCACATTAGTGATGTTTGATGCTTCTTACTTCCATGCTTAGATAGTAGCATTTGGTTCATGATAATTTAGCATTACTACAATGCATAGTTTCTTGGCAGTTAATTAGGAAATGGTGTCATTTAGCATTTAATTTCTGTCTCTTTCCCTGTACTTTCTTTCTTGCAATAGGTTAAGGTTTCATTTCGAATATTTCATTTTCTGAAATTAATTTAGGATTTGACTTCAATACATGCACTCCATTACATCATGAGAGTAGAGGAAGAACACATTGTATGTCGAAGAAAACATTATATGTCGCACATATAGTGTTGACACCTCTTAAGTTTGTACGAACCCCGGGTTGATAATTAAAGTCGGTAGCCTTGCGAGTTGTAGCATTCTTGTTGCAATATTGAGGCTCATCACTTTTTGGTGCCATTGCTGGGGAGGTGTCAAAGTATGTATTTTTTTTCTTCCCTAGTTTATTCATGTCTTTTCTCTTATTGTAAAAACAAATATATTCATTAGGCATGTTTAATTTCAAAAGTAGAAGATTGCATTGCATTATAGTTTTCATTTAATCATAAAAACAAAATGTCACCATTCACTTTTTCAGGTAGAATAAGAAGATGGCGAAGAATGTAGAATAAATTGATGGCGATGTTGATAATGAGGAAGATCCTATCGGATTTCCCATTCAAGATACTGATGGAAGTGTGCACACGAATAAAATCCCTCCATATTTTCTTCCAAAATTTCATGGTCTAAGGTCAGAGGATCTGGAAACCTTTCTCTTTGAATTTGAGATTGTTCGTAGATCTTATGGTTACTTATTAAAAACTCAAAAATTGACATTGTTTCCAGAAACATTGAAGGATAGATCTTTTAAATGGTTCATGAGTTTAGGGACTAACTGAATAAGATCGTGGAATGATATGCAAAATATATTCCTAGAAGAATATAAAGATCGTGATCTTAAAGAATAAATATTTAGAATGAATCAAAGAGAAGATAAGCATCCGAAGGATCTAATAGAGAGGTTCTATATAATCTTAAGAGGCCAAAACTACATCATTTAGGATCCAACACACTAAAAACCATCTTACTTAGAACAATTAGGGATGAGTGGATTTATCTCCTTAATCTAATGAGTAGAGGTGATGTATATCAATTATGATTTGAGGAAATTTATGAAACATGCAAACACATACTAAGAGGAAAAGCAAGAGTAGGTAAATCAACATCAAGATCGATAAGTCAAGCGAAACTTGGAAATTTGTCTGATGATTTTAAAACAGAAATTCATATCAATCTAACCAAACAAGTAGAAATTTTAAGAATGCAATATCAAGGAAAAGAAAATGCTGATATTTATTTTGCAGAATCACATGATGTTAAATGTTTTCCAACATTACCAAGGTTGAAGGAAGTTTACCAAGAGGACAATGGAGCAAGTCAATTGCCAATGAAGCTATGTGATGTAGCTCCAAGAGGACCATGGTAGCATATTCAGCCTGATATGGTGCAAGAGCGTAATTTACAATTTCAAGTTTATGCATATCCACCTCAAAGTAATTGGAACACACATTTTGCTTAGCAACATTGGCCATCTCAATCCCAAAACCAGTTTTGGCAACAAGGTTAGCAAGGAAATTATGGGAGCTATCCACAATATCCTCATTATTTTCCTTAGTATCCTCCATAACAAACACCATGTTATCCTTACCATTCATCCCCACCACAACCACAACCCCAACCACATCCATCTCAAATATACACTCCCACTCAACTACATGTACCACCATTTCCAAACCCACACATTGAAGTAGCTCAACCCACTTACAATGCTGAGGTACAAAACTTCCAAACATCTCCTCATGAGATCAATGGTATTCACCATAGCTTAGGAAGAGTATTGCAAAAAAGAGATTATCTCGATATCATTGAAGGACGACATCCAGAAGAAGAAGATTCAAATAAGAAGACTACATAACCATGGGTTGTGATTGATGAATAATAGACATGAAAATCAGAGATCGAGAGAACTCCCTCATGGTTACCATCAAATCCTCCATGTATTCAAGAGATTAATCAGCACAAAGAGGAAGACTTGAAGGTCGTGGTATAAGAATTCATACAAGATTATCTAAATCAACAAGTGGACCAGAGGCATCACAACTATATTGAAATATGGTTCCAGAAAGTCACTAAGTTGCAGCATCACTGTCTTCCTCAACTATGTTTGATCCTTTCAAAGCGAAATCATCTGGTCTCTAAAATCTAGGTACATGTTAAAGCATACATTTCAAGCCGCCACATCATTTTATTTGTCATCTTGATGTGCATATGGATCCATTGGAAGTATTCTTATACTTGAAAGTGATTTTGTTTTTCAAGTAGGGTAGGGTAATAAAATGAAAATTAAGAGAAAAAAAAAATCCAAGGTCAAAACCTCCTTAGAGGCACCTCAGATTGGCTTGTTGATTGAAAACCTCCATAAGGTGGTCAATGGGTTTGGAAAAACGAACAAAAAATAAGATCCTAGGTGAAAACCTCCTTTGAGGAGCCTAGGCAGACCTACTAGTTGAAAACCTCATTGAGACATCTAGTAAGCCTAAAAACAATGGAGGAAAAAATAAAAGAATCCTTGCTCCATGTATGCATGTACTCCCCAACCTCCACAAGCAACAAGAACAAGTTGGTACCAAAAGGAAAATTGGTCAAGCCTAGCAAAAAGAATTCAAATTTTGACTTCCTCCTACTTCGCTCAATTGCTCCAACAAAGCCAAGGCCATGCGAATCCATCACCCTCATCTATTTTCACCATCCACCCATCATTCTCAAGCTTCTACCACTCATTTTCCTTGATGTCCTAAGAACTACAGGATGCTTTGTTTTACTACAGGATACAAAAATACATAGATCAGATTTTTTTTTTTGCCATAACTTGAAAACCATGCATCCATTTGCTAGACTATTTAAGGGGGAGATGCATAAGGATAATGGTAACATGCTCGAACAATTTCAGAAAATTCTAGTGCATGGTTTCCAGGAAATTAGCCTCCATCACCTTCAGATATTTTTTCATTTTCTCAATATCCATGCATCCATTAAAAAAAAAAATCATGGGGAGATGCATATGGATGTAGTATCATGCCCAAGCAATTTCAACAAATTCCAGTGCACGATTTGAAAGAAGTCAGCCTCCATCACCTTCAACCATTTTTAGTTTTTCTTGAGATCCATGCATCCATTGACCAAAATTTTTCTATGGGGAGGTGCATAATGATTATGGAAACATGCTTAAAAAGTTTCAACTCAATCCAGTCTAGCATTTGGGAGATATGGACAAAACAAGTCGTTGTCCTATAAACCTATAGGATACAGAACAACACCTACAGGATTGGTAGTGAGCAGTTTTAAAGGAGATCCAGAGGTCAAAGAAGCTCCTCCAGAGCTTAGTAGCAGCATCAAGATCATCAGCATCAACATCCAACACCTACATATCAACATCAACTTAGCAGCAGCATGCATGTCTCTCGAACAACTATCAAGTAGGTACATGTATGCAATATTCTTGACCTCTTCTCTTGAGCATATTATAGTTATAAATTTGTTGTCAATGGATGAGAGATGAGGTTTTATAATCTAAGCATGGGTCAGTAGACTCAGCCGCCTTCAACTAGTTCATTGCATCTCACGCCTTCACTCATGCAATGTTGAAAAGTCAAATTATAAAGGGTGATGATTTCAAGGAATGGGGACAACAGTTAAAATAAGAAATTTTTGCAAAGGCCTGGGTCACCACAGCACTCCAAGCCCTCCATTCACTTCATGTTCACTATCTATTCATCATTCATCCATCCATTTCATTCTTGAAAAGAAAAACAAAGAGAGCATCCTCTCCATTTTCATGAAATTTCCATTTGTAGGTTAGCAAGAAGGATGGTCAAAGAGAAAAGGAGGATCACAAAAAGACCCATGTCACACACATTTTTATTTTACCACTCATTACCATTCATTCCTCCACAATTTCTATCATTTTTTCTACTCCTTTACTTCAGTTTACAAAGGGATTGTGTTTTCTACAAGATGATCCTGTAGGAATTACAGTGACTCAAAAATCTTAGTGCAGGCAGTCCTAAGGCAAATAAATTGTGGAACAAGGTAGTAGAATGTTGATAAGGGTGTGGAAGACCTTGCCAAACTGAAAAAAATAATCAAGAACCATCTTGAATAAGGGAAAGAACATAAACTAATGGTCTCAAGAAAGAAGGATTTTTCTTTGCACAAATATTCTTTTTGGCTTGTGCTTGCAGAACTTACAACCAAGATTCTTAATGCATAAGAGAGAAGCCACCAGGGCCATGGATGAGACACAGTGACTTCACTAAATTTCTTAAAGGATGAGAAACACTTTCAGCAGGGGGGTATGATGGGCCTCTAAATTAGACATAAATTAAGGCCTATGACCATCCTTCAGCACATTAAACCTCCCTTTTTGCATTAGATAATTTTTTTTTTAACTTTAATATATTCATTAGGAGGATTTATGAATAATTGAATATTTATGCCTAATATTATTTATTTTGTGTGGAATATTATGAGAATATTGGGCAGATTATGAGGATTTGTAGGAGGAGATAATTTAGGGACTTGTTCCCTACTATTAGAGGATCAATAATACATAATAAGTCAACAATATATTATGGAATTATGGAACAAATTGTGGAACTCCAATGATTGAGAAAATCTAGGAATGTGTTCCACTAACAAGAGATCAGATCCACCAATCAAGGAAGCAGATCCACTAATCAAGGGATTTAGGTGGGAAAAGCTTCCTCCAACCATGGAGGATGATTCTTAATCATTTTTTATAAGTACCAAGTAGAATTTTCCTCTAGGGAATGATTAAGAAAATCTAGGAATGTGTTCTCCTTCATTTAATGTAAATTCCCAGTATTTGGGACTAGGTCCACTAATCAAGGGATTTTGGTAGGGATAGCTTCCTCCATTCATGGGAAATGATTCCTAATCATTTGTTATAAGTAGCAAGTCGAATTTTCCTCTAGGGGGATATTTTCATTAGTGTTACTGTGGAGAGAGCTTGTATTCTTGCAGCTCCATTGCATTTTGTTGCAGGGATGTAATTATATTGATGAAAATAATGAAGATTAGTTTCATGTTCAAATTCTAAATTTTGTTCTCCTCCATAGGCCTCTAAGTTTCATTGGGCTTGGCCATCCCATAAACCTCAAATCCCTTTTGTATCATTTTCCTTCCTTCTTTTCATTACTTATTCACATTCATCTCTAGTTTTGATTTCTTTATATTTCTGCATTCTGAATTAATGATTTCTTGTTGTACGATTGATTTAAATGGTTGAAGTTAGTTTTTTTGTAGGATCAAAATCATTATTTAATCCTTGAAAAGGCTTTGGAAGTTCATAGTAATCATTGAGCTGCTTGGATTATTCTTCTTATTCCCAAATCTAGATTGTTGGACCTTGTTTTTGGCAAAGAACAATAAATTGCTGCTATGTTTTAGAGCATCCTAATGAGCTTCAATCAAATTGATTCCACTTGAATTGGATCATAAAAAAATTCTAGTTCATGACAAAAACTACCCCATTGCATTTTCACTTGATTTGGTTAGACATTTCTTAGATTTACTAGCTCACTAGTTCTCAAATTTCTAGATTTTCTACAAGTAATGTTTTTTATTTTTTTTCATGGGTTAACATAGGTATTTTTGAGTGATTCCACTTGGAATAGGGACCTAATAGATCCTAGTTAATAACAAAATTTGTCCCATCCAATTTGGATTTGATTTTCTTGGTTGTTAAACCTTCACGAATTTCATCATTTCACAAGGAAACTTCTCCAAGCTTTTTGAGTGAATCCATCCGTCTCCTGACTTTGGTTTTGAGTTCTAAGTGATCCTATGAATTTTCCAACTCCATTGCACCCATAACACACCTTTCCTAGGTCTCCCATCACCTCTAACACCTCACATTTTTCTCTCAGTTATGTCATGTAGGTTCACTGTAATTCCTACAGGATCATGCTGTAGGTTTCTATTACATCTTGTAGGTTTTCCTAAAATGGCCTTTTTTGAGGCTAAATTGAGAGAAAACCTCTAGGAATTCACCAAAATCCTCCCAAGGGTCTCCTACATAATCCAACCATCTACTAACCCTCCCTTCCAACCTCCAACATCCTTAATTCACATGCCACATTACCAAAGGAAATTAGCTTGCATACTTGATTTTACATGAAAAGACAAAAACAAATTTATTTCAGTCCCTTTACTTGCACACCAGTGATGTTTGATGGTTCTTACTTCCATGCTTAGATAGTATAATTTGGTTCATGATAACTTAGCATTATTGCAACGCATATTTTCTTGGTATTTAATTAGGAAATGATGTGATTTAGCATTGATTTTTCGTCTCTTTCCTTGTACTTTCTTTCTTGCAATAGGTTAAGGTTCCATTTAGAACATTTCATTTTCTCCAATTAGTTTAGGATTTGACTTTAGTACATGCACTCCATTACATCATGACAGAAAAGGAAGGACACATTGTATGCCACAATATAGTTTTGATACCTCTTAAGTTTGTACGAACCCTGGGTTGATAATTAAAGTCGGTAGCCTTGGGAGTTGCAGCACTGTTGTTGCTATACCAAGGCTCATCAGTTTCCCTGGTATGAAGTCCCAATTAGATCTCATATCATTTGGAATAGGAGCCCCATTCATAGTATAAACATGGTTGCTATAAAATTGGAAAGGAAGAAATATTTTCTAATGTTGGTAATTACTTCTCATATCTTTGAGTTCCTATTAAATTTATTTTGTTCTTCTTTTATTTTATTTCATCAAGCAATTATCAAAATCAAAACACGAACATCAAACACACCATATGTAGGGACTCTAAAAGGGCTAGAACCCTTATATATGGGTAAACCGAGTCAAACTCTTCTACTATCAAATTCAATATGAGATAAATGAAGACACTATACCTAAAAACGTTCCTCTTATAGCAAGTCATCTTTTCAATATAATTCAACAATAATCAATAGCTTCTTAATGTCCAGCAGTTATAAACCAATAGAAACCAACAGATTCATCCCTTAGCAACTCAAAATGTTGGCACAACTTCAACATTGTATCTTCAGCCCCTCCAGTAGCTCAACAAATAGAGAGAGAGAGAGAGAGAGAGAGAGAGAGAGAGAGAGTTTCAAATTCTTGTGCTTGATAGAGATCTCCCTCTCCTTCACTAGCTCTTGCCTCTTCTTTGATTGATTTTTGCACCCTTTTTTACCCAAAAGTTTCCAGTAAAACTTAATGACGATTTCTCCGAATGAGGTCTAGTTTATGCCTTTATATAGGAGTTTCTACCCCTCAGTTAGGTCAACTTGTCTAGTTTGAGGTTGAGTTGGTGGAGGAGGCCTAGAAGACATAATTTACATTAAAATATTTTCTTTTCATGACAAATAAAGACCAAGAAGGCTATTTTACATTATGAAATGGACAATGATACTTTTCATGAACCCCATAAGCCTTCAATGGATAATTTTGACCTAAAAACAATCGACCCAAGCATGAAACCCACACTTTAATAAGTCAATTTATTTAATAATACATTTTCCTTTTTCTTTATTTTGACAAATACATTACATCATGACACAACTATAATTATGAAGGCCGATTACATATATACATAGGTACATCAAATATCTCAAAATGATATTCTCTATGAAGAGTTATAGCACAATCACTATTGTGGGATAGATACCTGAACATGGTTTTCTATCTGGGTGGGACTAAGTGGACTCAAGCTTTATCCACTATAGGTAACATCAGGATTTTAAGCTCTATTACACAAAATTTTGTCACTGCCCCTGTACACCCTGTCCATGATCCTAGAGGACCTCTACAATGAACCCCGCATGCTTTCCTCTCACGAAGAAACTCCCATTATGTCCCTCTTCATGAGTAGAACAGTTCCCTTTTGCATCATTTCCAAAAAACCCTTTGCTTATCCCAGTTTACAAGACCAGAGGTAATGACCCATGTCCTCCTCACTCCAATATGCAGGGGTTACAACTGTCCCTAGTGCTAATCGGATTGACTAAGCCCTTTCTCAATCACATTGATCCTCTTTTGGAAAGTTTGCTAAATATGGAGTCGAACCTTCCAGCTCTAGAAGATTCCTAACAGAAATCTGGTAAATGGTTAGGCCGGATGGAGTTGAGGGGGTCAGTTTGGGCTCCTTTCCACTATTAGGATGGAACTAATCCAAGGGATAAGGCCTTCTCCCATGAGAAGAGGAACCATCTCCCATCCATCCAAACTATAAAAGCCTCTCTTTTTCCCAAGCAAAAGCTAGTTTTTAGTTTGGGGTTACAATAATCAACAAGACATCTATAGTCTGAAGTTTTCTAGTGCATGTTTGAGGGAAAATAGTATGCTTGGGTGTGATTTGAGACTAGAGGGAAAGAAGCCTTAAAATCTCTACTGTTGGGGTTGTCCATGAACTGCTAGCAAAAGTGTGGGAACCCAGATACGTCAGAGGAGACCACCAACATGAAGGCACCAGTTGTAATCTCTTTTTTATTTATATAAATGAAACTATCGATTAATTTCCTACATGAAGTGTCATTTTAGATATTTATGGCTTAATATTCCTTGACCTTTTAAGTAGGCTGAATACAATATTGTATGCTATTATGTTTGTTGTTTGCTATTGTTTGCTTGTTTCAGGTGTGCGAATGAATGAAATGAAATATAGTTGGAGCGAGGAAGCGAGATCACCACCAAGTGGAATAGCATTCTAAAAAATAGGCCATCTTAATTGATTCTAACCTACGGAAATCTTCCATAGATTGTATGTTTGTGACTGACCCTGCTCTCTCAGGCTAGAGGAATTTTTTGTGTCTGCACTTAGAATTTACTTGGATCAAAAATTGGTGACTCCACTGGGGAACCAATCCTTCTATTTGATTGATTGTAATTTCATGGTTTTGTGTGAACTTTTATAATATCACCATTTCCCTCTAGTGTTATGCTTTGCATGGTTTACTGCTTTGATCTAAAATTTACAATAGCAACTATGGTTTTCACCTAAAGAAATTTTTATTTTTTCCTTTGAATTCTCAGCCAGCGCAATTTTTCTAAAACATTCACGCCGATTGCATCAATTTTCTCAAAAATAGTCATGTCGAACCCCTTCTAGTGCTTCTTGTCAGTTAGGAAATCGTGTTGATGCCTACAGATGGAGATTAGGGTCTACCCCAAATCTCAACCAATGTGTCTTGCTCTCTTGATTTCTGACTCTTAGCTTGTTTTAGGCTATTTCTCCCTGACTAGAAAGCTTGATTTGGCTTGGTTTATGTGCTTGTTGGTTTGCCTTCTTCTCCTTGATTTATTAACTCTTTGGATGGTTAGTTGCACTAGGACATCTAGGTTTTCATCCATCCTGCTGATTGTGCACTCAGTGAGTCAAGTTGTTGGTCAATTTACTCCTTGCATTTCGTTTGTAGTCCTCTTAACGCATTGATCTCCATCATTCAAATTTGAAAAGTTTCATTTAATTGTTTAAAAGTGTCTTTTCTGGCATAGATCACATTGGTCATCTTCTTTTTGGAAGATCCATTGCATCATTAGTTTGGAAGAAGTTATTTTTGTGTCTTTCCATCTGTTTCAGGATTGATTGTCCCCAAAACATTTTCATTGAAGTGTTTTACAAAAATTTATATGTTTCATTTCATGAAGAGTACACCATTATAGTTTTCTTGATCAATATGATAAATTAGTTAGCATCATTGAAGGCTAGAGTTGCATTTTCATTTGAAAAGAAAAAGAATTGATTTTACCTTTGAAAGGACTGCTTGAAGTGCACTTGTTAGGAAAATAGGATTTGTGAAGATTTTTTCGTTATTTTGTTTTAAAATGTAAAGTAGTGAAAAAATCATTTTTGCTTTTAGTTGCTTGGCTATTTGCATTTGATTATGTTTTCTACCCTCTCTAGTGTAAACAATTCATCGAGTTGAAAGAGTCTTGTCTCATTTAGCTGCATACAGGATTTTTTGAGTCACATCGTTAACGTCTAGAAACTAAGAAATAATTCAAGATAAACATTAAAATGAAATCTATTAACCTAAGGTGCATTTGAAACCTAACGATCACATCTAGAATGTCTAGGCTAGACACGTGTTTCAATGTCTTTAAACCTAGCAGCTATCGTTCGCTTCAACGCTAGACAATGCTAGTACAAACTTGTGTTCCCTGTACGATCGACTATATAAAGGGAGATGCCACTAGGCTTCAATCCTCTATCCATAGGAAGCTCGGTATGTTTCCTTGTAAATGTGATACACTGAACATAGAATTTGGGGTGATCACCTGCCTGTATTTCTCGATTCACTGGGAGGTATTCTGTAGTTCATGGTTACCTGGTAATCCTTTTTACTTAGATCATCCTGAGTAGTCATGTGATGTTTTTTACTCTTTAAGATTAAAAGATCATCCAAGCACTTGTACTTTTGAGCTTTCCTCAAATCAAAAGTGATAGAGTCACCTTTGCTTCTTTCTCAACTATTAAAACATGAAAGAGGACTAATTTGTTTATGCGTCTTAAAAAACATTTTCCCACGATCTCATAACATCCATGTTAGTCTTTTCTAGACCAAATCATGAGTATTGCTTTTAAAGTACACTTAAAGCCTTGGAATTTATCTCTCTTTTCTTGTTATTTGGGGTGAAGCCATTATGGCTAAACCATCTGGTTCACCTAGTTCCTCTTCCTCTCCTCCATCAAAAAGATTGTCTAAGGAGCCATTTCCTAAATTACCGCAATCACATGAGGACCAAGGTATTGAACTTGGAATTATTCTGAGCCTTCAACCTTTGTCATATCATCCTCCACCTCCCTCAGATACTAGATGACTTTCTGATATTGGCCTGGAAACCTCCAGATAACCCTATCCAGACTCCTGAGAGTCAGCTGACTACTGAAGGTTATCTTGGACTAGTTGTTTATCCTCTGAATCCTTTGTTCAACCCTATTGTGATATCATCGTAGTGTCTGTATAGTCCATACGATCAGATGGTTATTCCTTTTTGAATTATCCCCTCAAACATATTCGATCATTCGTCATCGCTTGTTTCCACCCATAGAACTCGAAGGTGAATTTCCAGTCTACTCTCCGGGTCACTCAGAGGTTTCCACTCCACACATTGTCGAAGAGGAAGAAGATCAATTCCCTCCTGAAGGTTTCCCCTACATGGGAAGAATTCCCATCATTGTTTATCAAAACTTACCTCCTAATTATGTGACTTTAGCATAGTTGGTCTTAGGGACACCTGGTGCCTCTTCACTTTATCATTATCATGTTTGGACGTTTGGCGCTATGCCTACCACAAGTCCATTCATTTATAATCTGACCCTACAATAGAAGCTGATTTCTGTAGTTACTTTAGTCCTAGTGAAGCCCACCATCTCGAACACTCTTGTCCTGTCAATCCAAGTCACCCATCCAGTGCAACTGATGGTCTTAAGTCCTACCTCTGTTAGTGTTTCGGTCCCTCCAATAAGTGCACAAGTTGTGCCACCACCTAGGGGGTAGAATATGAATGTCTCTATGGTGTTTGGAACAACCAATGTGAGTAGCTCACATGCTCACAGAGTTGCGGTGAACTAGCCTTCTTCTGGTGTTATTCAAAACCCTGTTGGATCAAGCAATGTATAGTACCAACAGGTCCAAAATCCCATTGGTTCATTTGGGTCAAGTAATTTCCAATATCAGTAGCCTCAAGAGGCTCATGTTGAGTACCGAACTACATACATTCCATATGGTTCCCAAAAAATGGTAAATCCACCTTACGTCCTTCAACCTGGACAATACGTTCAGTCTATTCCAACCACCATTCCTGGTGGCTATGGCCAGATACAGTTCAAAAATTTTCAAGGTTCCAATCCAGGAACTATCCAAGTGCCCTTACAACAACAAGGACAACCTCTGCAACAGCAAGGGAAACCTTCATTGGAATAAGGGCCATCCATGTAGCAGTCGGGTCTGATGATACAGTAGTAGGGACCACCACAAAAACCACAGGGGCAACCCTCACACCAGCTGTAGCAAACCATGCAGCCGCAAATTTAGTATGTTAAGCAAACCTCTGAACCTATGTCTTCACAAGGCCAACCTCTGTAGCTATAGGGACAACATTTGCAGCTGCAATGTTAGTCCTCAGAGTAGCAAGGCCAACCCGAGCAGTAACAACCCTTATATACATATCAATGCGGTCAACCTTTGCAAGGGAAAGGTCAGGGTCAAGTCCTGCAGCAGCAGGCCCCAAATCCTCATGTCCAAGGGAAATAGGTTCAAAATCCTCTTTTCCAAGAATAGTAGGTCCAAAATCCCTATGTCCAGGGCCAATAGATTCAAGACCCATATAACCATGGACAACAAGTGAAAAACCCATATGGCCAAGGTGAAAAGGCTCAACAGCCTTCTCACCCATGTGTTGCTTATCAAAAACCTATGGCTGGACAATTTCAAGGCTTTGAAGGTCAGAATCCTCCCTGTGGGAAACATAACCTACAGTAGGAGAAAAATCAAATGCCTTATGGATAGAATCCTCCACTATGGGGACAAAATCCTTACTAGTAGGGATGGGCTCCCCCATTTGGACTTGCTTATAAACATCCAATGCCTTCCAATACTCAATTTCTATTCTTGTAACACTAGAGTTGCTAGATGTGTCTCGACTCACGAATGATCCAATTCTTCATTCGCCCTACTAGCCTCCGGTCCCATCCAATATCTTGGGTGATTGCCTAAAGTTCAATGTGAAAGAAAAATATCCTCAAGCCCATGTAATGACATATCACCTCTAGTGATATTCAAATTCTTACATTGACGATTCTATTTGTCTCTGTATTTTCCAACGAACTCTCATAGGTGTTGCAGCCAAGTGGTACATCGAGCTCCCTCGAAGTACTTATTATGACTTCAACTCTTTAGCCAATTCTTTCCTCACACATTTCCAATTACCGGTTTGCTATGAAACCGACACCTACTTGCTTACATTGCTCAAGAAAAATACTGTGACCCACATCTCCAATCAAATCCATGAATGGAGATGTAGGCTTCTCCTAATCAAAATTTAAATTTATGATCATTTATTAACAAAAAGCTTCACCAAATCATTCATCGCTCCAATTTCTCGCAATATTTCCTTGGGTGGGTGTGTCACGGAGGAGCAAGCCATTGTTCATGCCTAGTACTTAGATCTCGTTTACTCTCAGTTAGGTACTATGTATGAGTTATTACCCGATGCTCCGATATCATCATCTAATCTAACAACATCAAAGTCACAGGCTACACCTCCTGTTGATGGAGTAATTGGTTCAATGTCTATTGATGCCTCTAAAATCAATGCACCAACATCGAGGGATAACCAACCGGTCCAAACCTTAAAGCAACTCCTTTTCCATTTGGTATGGTGGCTTTGACTAGATAGTATGCGACCACTTTCCCAATAAAGTGTGATTTGATGAATTGGTGTTTAACATATATAACAAAATGATATATGGTTTGGACAATAAAATTATGAAAATATACAAATAGATCTATATATAACCCAAGTAATCCAATATCAATGCAATTTATAATGATTTCTGGTAATCAAATGCTAATGAAGATTAATCACTTGGCTACAGAATGTTAAGCATGAATGACGATCACTTTAAACAAAGTGATATAGAACATATCGCATATCATAATAACATAAATTGTTAGCATATGTGTTTAGAATATCAATTCCAACTTATTCAAAAGTGATATGATGCAGATTTGTATGAACATTCACATATAACAACAATATAAAATCAAAAGGTTGTTTGATTGCATAACATGAAACAAAATACATTGATAAAAGTACCATATGTATTTGAGTCCTCTAATGGAAGTAACAGTTTGGTTCACTCTTCCTATTCTAAAACTTCAAAAAGATACAAAAATTCAAGTATTCTTCAAATCCTTTTACAGCAAGTTTGAACCTTGATCCCTATTTTCTACAAAGGTAAATTAAGAAGTGCAGAAATGTTATCTTCTTCAATCTAATTTAATACAAATTTTAGGACCATTTTTAAAATGAAATGAAAGGGTCTTTATAGCAAAAATAAAACAAATTGTTCGTAACAAGAGCTTAGGGTGGTTGGAATAGCCTTTCCCAAAATATGGGATTTCATGTTAAAAACAGAATTGTGATAACTTTTGAAATGATGCATTGCATCGACCACTCCTCTTGTGGCTTTAACTGACAAATCTTGAGCATAGTTTGGATCTCTAGTAGGCTACTCACCCTAGCATGCAACTAACCTATGTATACTGCATTCGAGATTTCCGGCATCATGTGGTCGACTTCATCAACAAGACATTTGATTGTCATTTGTTGGCTATCTAGTTTGACTAAATAGAACCATTGTGTATCCCAATTGAGGCTTTTTAATTCTTTGAGTTGCTCCTCCTTGGTATTCAAACCTTGCTTCCATTATTTTTCCAACGCTTTTTCTTTTGGAAGGTTTTCTGGGGAACACTCAAAAATTAAATTCACGTTGTGTAAGTTATCATTTATCAACTCAATGATACTATTCATCATTGCTCTTTCTACTTTGATAGCTATGTCTCCCATTCTGAAAATAATATCTCCTTATGAGATTCTTCAATTACCAGAAATTTAGCAGCCCTTACCTTTTCTGTTTTTTTCCAAGAGATGTAAAATGTGATTTTGTCATTTGCATCGTCGAATTCCAACCTAGAATTGATCACTTGATCTATCAGTGTGTTGGTTTTGATAGATAGTGGATAAATGAGAGATATATTTTGGTAGAGTTGGGTTAGCTGTTGTGATAAGAAATTGTTTATTTCTAAGGCTTCCTTTATAAACTCTTCAACTTTAAGATTGCCTTTGAATTGCTCCATTGTAGCTGTTTTATTTTCTCATCCTTATATTTCATCTCTTCATGATGTGCCAGTTTTAGCTGTTCAAACTCCTAAGATAGTTGTTGTTGTCTTTCAATAGCCTGTTGATCAATCCTCTGTTTTTACACCATTAATTTTTCTTCATGTTATTTAATATTTTGATATTTTTCCTTGACCAATTGATTAACTTTGGTTGCTTTATCTATCATGGTAGTGGTATACACTCCTGCAAACTAAGATAATATGGTCAAGTCCTCAGAGGGAATGACTTTTGATTAGATGACATTCATGGATTCATATTGAGGAACTGTTGTTGATTCCTGGTCTATTTTTCTCTTTTTCCTTTGCCTTTTGACTACATCTCTATATTTAGGGCTGTAAAACACATCCAAAGGTGGAATTTCCTCAATTCTCAGTGTAATCTTTGATGAAAGATACTCAGGGATTATCTCGATTTCTTTTAGAGTTGTTGAGTCCTTGCTGGATAGTTTTTCAATTACAGGATCATGAATCTTGGGTTGTTGTCTTAAGGGGAATCCTGATGTGATAACATTTTGGGTATCACTTTGACCTTTCATTGTTGATCAAATTGTTCCCATTCTTTGATCAATATTAGATCAATGTGGACATATGTGCCTAACTGTTCACTCTCTTTATCCTGCTCCGCACTTTGCTCTATTTGCTAGATGACTAGTGTAATCTTCAATAAGTCTAGTGGTACTGTTTGAAGCCTTTGGATCTTGTATTGGATGAATTGGTCCATTTTTTCTGATTCTAGCTTGATTCTTTCTAGGTGGCTCACTTGTGTGAATGTCTCTGCTGATGTAAATAAGTCATCGATTTCATCATCCTCATGGATGAATTGTTTAACCTTTAAAAGTATGGTAAAATTAAAAGCAACTTTATTCGGGTCATACTGTCTTTTGGGAATAATAGCTAGGTTCAAATACTTTGTTTTCTCAACTTCGTTTTGGGCATGTTTATAGTTATGTAATGAATAGTTGTCACAACAAACAGGAAAGGCAAGCCATAGCTATTTCTTGGCTTCTTTGAGATTTTCCGTAAGCCCTTTTTCAACTATCTGATAGGCTATTTCCCTAGCCAATAGTTTGTTTGTGACATAAAGAGGATGGACATATAGGTTGGTAATGTTACCAAAAACCCTATTGTATGTGAACATTTCTTCCCCAAACCAACTGCCAATTGAAGTTAAATCAATACTAGCCTCCTACCGAGGAGCTAGTCTATTAAAAATGGCCTGATGAATGGGTAGGATCAAATTTTGTAGAAATGCTCCTTATATTGGGTCTTCCATAGGCATTTATGGTAAACATGGATAGGGGTTGGGTCCCGGATAGACCAATTTCATCCCATTATGGGAAAATTAGAATTGAAACAAATGGAATTGACTATATAGGCACTCATATAAAATGGGGGAACAACTCGGGTGGAAACATACCTATTTTTCCTATAATTAAGTATTTGGATGGCCATTTTGTCTGATAGGATATTAGCCTAATTCATCACAAAAGAGTTCAATGCTGCTTCTATTAATGGAACCATTTCAATGGAAAACATAGCAATATTGGAGTTTCCAAATAGTCTACACATCATTGCAGTAGCATAACAATATGGAGACGCTAGGGAGTTTAAGGAATACATACTGGATGATTCGTGCTTGTGTTTGTTAGGGAAGTGTCTCCATTGTCTAATGGTGTCTGACTCTATTCGATTTTCCTTCGAGAAAGCTTCAAGGAATGATTTATTGTAGTACTTCTGAGGCTCTGGCAAATGATACATTATCTTCAAGTCTTCAAGCTTGAAGGATCCAAACATTCTTCCATCAGATGTGAAGAGCATCCTGTCCGTTATATTGATGGTTTCAATTACCCATTTTACCATGTCATTATATGGAAAAACCTTTGGGTAGGCTGCTATTCGATCAAGAAAAGAGTCGTCTAAATCACCAAGTGTGTTTTCTGACTCTACAGGTCCATCAGTTGTTGCATGTCCTTTCGTTACCTTTGGCTTTTCCATTTCTAACATATCATATACGCCTTCCCATGAAATTCTCCCACAATCTTGACATGTAGTATCCGACATCAACACAGTTTTTTCCCATCCTTCTGCCACTGTAAGGGGAAATTTCGTGCTTCGAGCTTTCTTTGACATTTTGGCTGGCTACATACTTCCATATTCAAACTGCAAAAATTAAACATAAGACAACGATAGGCTAAAAATTTTCAAAGCAGCTAAAGCTTGTAAAGATAGTGTTGAGATTAGTACAGACAAAAATCGGAGAAGGAGCAATTTCATATTGTAAATTGATATTAACATGAAGGATCAAATCTTGAAGGACCGCAGTCATAACTTTTTTTAATGTTTTTCCGTAACCAATGATGTGAAACATTAATTCTCAATGAATAGATTGCATCCCAGGTTTCCAAGGTTATATTAGAATTTGTGCCATAAACTTTTTGATCTTGCGATGAGCGATTTCAATATATTATTTTAATATTTAAAGCGAAATAGCATATCACAAGTCGAGACTTATTATTGCCATAATCTAAGAGTCTTTTGAATTTCCATGATTGCGATAAGTGATGACCTGGCATATAGAGTTGGGAAATTCCTCATTTAGCTTGCCCAAATCATGTTTTCCCTTTATTACTTTATTATTATTGACATCGCATCAGACGTCCTCGAGGTGAGCTTCACTTATTTGTGATGGCATTGTGATATGCAATAGACGTATATCGCACCGCAAATTTCGGAGTTGGTTTCTTTTGGTTTTCGTGGTATGTGAAATGAGAGAATCATATCGCATCGCAAAGTTTCAATGAACTGTTAAAACATATTTTTGGAATCAGTGATATGCGATATGCGATAGTATTATCGCATCGCATGTTTGCAATGGATTGTTTTAAGAAGCTCTATGATTAAGATTTTACAGTAACTTCACATCACAACATGAATGTTTGGAATGAATGTGCCTTAGCCTTAAGCGAATGCAATTTGCGATGTTTGATTTTTTAGAAATTTTTTGAAGAACTTTTTATTTAAAAAGCAAGAAATAAAGAAATTTATTTCTATGTAAAGGTTTTATTGTTTTTCACAAACTAAAGGGACCCTTTTTCCTATTTATCATCTTAGAATAAGATTAAGAAAAATTTGAAATGGGGGGGTTGTTGTATAGCACAAGACTATCCCAGGCGCCTGCAAAATCTTCTTCCAAATAGAAGTCGGCCTCGAACACTGCTTTCAATAGTCCCTCTCAGAATCTGCCTGGCCCTGGTAAAACCTTAGAGGCCCACATTTTTCAGTCTAATGTAGTGGAAAAATCCTCAAAAGGTAAGAAGAAAAGCAAAGGAAAAGATAAATCCAATGCCCCAAAATAGGGTCCTCCTAATTCATCTACTAGTGATGCTTCCCAACGAAAGCCTAATTATCCGTGCCTCATTTGTGAGGAGGACCAATATACTTAAGCTTGTCCCAGATGATCCGAAGTTAGTCATTTGATCAAAGTGACCCCAACTGTCCTAAAAGAGCCATTTTCGTCCCAGCAAACCCAAATGGTAGAACAACCTCAATCATCTTCTTCCTCGGGTTCACAAACGTTCATGATGAGTATGCCCATTAGTGTGGGTACTAGATCAAATGATTATCAAACTCCCACCCTAAGAGTAGGGAAAGAAAAAGAAGTTCTTCCTTCTTCTTCTACCCCGTCAAGTTCTGGTCCTCCTCATATAGAGCGCCCTAGACCTGATTCCACCATTCGAACACCTTCTCGAGGTGTGCTACAAAATTCCTCGTACAAGCCCAATGCTCATGCTGCTTAGCACTCTAATATTGTTGAGGATTTGGCTCAGGCGCCATCAACTATGTTTGCCCTCGAGGTACTCCAAAGATGTCTATCTCAACAAAAATCATTACTATCGGCTATTGGGGGTCTTGATCCTGTTGATTCCAATCTTATATGTTTTGATCTAGAAAACCATGTTACACATTTTCCTCATCAGATTTCCTTTCTCATTCAGGTCATCATCAATGAGAAAACCATTCATAGAACTATCATTAATGAAGGTGCTTCCACCTGCATCATGCCTGTTTCTTGTTAGAAGGCAATTGGTTCTCCTACTCTTAACCAGTCCCCTAACACTTTGGAAGCTTTTGATGGGTGTGATTAACGACCGTTCAGTGTCTTACCCAACCTTGCCATTACTTTGGAGGGTAAGAAAGTCCACGTCGAGGTAGAGATCATTGATGCTAATCTCAATGATAATCTTCTACTCAGATGAAGTTGGACCCATTCCATGCATGTTGTAGCCTCCTCGTTGTTTTTCGTGATTCGTTTTCCCCATCACGGGAAAATAGTTATAGTTGACTAACTGTACTTCTTTGCCTCTTCCTCCTCAAATGACAATTTTCCATATTTCTAACACATCGATGCTCCTTATGAGAGTGTGGGGCTAGGAATCTTTAAAGATCCTCCTCTAATTGGTATCTTTCCACTCCCACCTCCTCATGTTGCCTTTGTTAACATGATTCTGGTCAAGTCTAATCCTTGGGTCATTCCCTCTCTAAATCTTGTCGACACATGTGGCGAGGTAATGCCATTAAGTCCTTCCAAATTTAATCACTTGGAAATGTTTTCAACTTTGTGCCTAGTGTCCTCTAATCATCCTGTTTCAAGTTCATCTCTCGATGTGTTTTCTCAATCCCCCTGGCTTGGTTCTAGTCAGAGGTCATGTCTATGTGTCTTGAGAAGTTCTCTTCTCCACTTCCTATTGACATGTCGGTTTATCCTACCATTGTCAAGATCTTTTAACTAAGGGCACCTTTATCTCTTTAGGGATTTAGGTTTTTTCTCCCTCCCCAAGTTTTTACTGATTTCCCATTATTGCAATGGGGTTTTCATCTAACTCGTAACCCTCCCTCACCTAGGGCACATGGGGGCAAATGCTTCTATGAGTTCTACTCTATTATTTGGCTAAGTCAATGTTTACTGATCATGTCAATGGTAAAAATCCAGTGTTCATCTGTGTTGATTGATTACCTGAGTCCGAGCATGGAATCTCTCTCAAAGTACTATGCGTAGGTCATATTGCATGGTTATTTTTGTACAATAAGTGTGTCATTCATTTTTTTGCAGTGTGGTTTGGTGTGTTGTTTTGCAAGCAGCTTTCCTGCTTACTATTTTTTTTCGTGCTTTACATATGTCAGTGTCTCCTCACATTGGTTTAACTGATGGTGCTTGCCAAAGTACTCAGAACCTATCATTTGTAGCATGGGACATTTATGACCCCCATGGTGAGCTGATTGATCTTCAAGGGATTTTTCTTGGTGAAACAACTAATAACATCATTGAGTATAGTGTAGTTATTAAATTGTCTTCAAAAGCTATTGCTCTTGGCATTCAATATTTGGTTGTCATCCTTGATTCAAAGGTTGTCGTCCTTCAACTCAAAAGGAAATATTACATCAAAAACGCTCAGATATTGAGAATGTATCTACATATTCGTCTATTGGAGAGAAATTTTGATTACATCACATATCAACATATTCCTAGACATATGAATACATTGACATATGCATTAGCTAATTATGTGTTGGATAGACATTTGCGAAACATGTAAAAATAAAAAACAAATCATTTGTATCATAGTGAGCAGGAAAATATAACATGCATATTATATATAATATATATATATATATAGATGCGTCAATAATGTTTGTCATACATCAAAGCCTCAAAAAATAATGTGTGTGTTTTTTGAAATATGTATGTGGCTCGTAAGCCTCAAAAAATATGTGCACTAAACAACATGATGCTCATGATAGCATGTAATTCTCAGACTATGCGAGTCAACAATCGGCGGATCCGATTTGACACCCTAACCATATGCCTCTAGTAGTGGCATGGAACATCACCCATCCGAGCGTACTTTAGGATCCCATGGGTCAAACCCTTGAGATTCCACACAATATCCTCCTCATTGTTGATCCCCTCCCGATAAGGAGCAACATCAAAATATAGAGTTACACACTTGGCAATTGGGGACATCCCGACAGGGCGTTCTGGTCCAACATCTACATTCATAAAATTGAAGTGTGAAGAACACATATATTTCAAAAACAATAAAAACATAAAAAAACTAAAAAAAAATTGTCTTTTTACCTCCATCATCAAAATCCTCCCCTTCTGGGAGTGGCATATCAAGGTCTTCATGGAAGTCGATACCACTATAAGGCCAGTCCTCCACTACATTCAGTTGTTCTCATAGCCATGAGAAGAAGGTGGGCTTATAGGACATCTGTTGGCCCCCCATAACCCAGGACATCAACTCGCTCCAACAGACCATCTGTGGGTCTTATGGCATTAGCAAATCCACCTCAATCAGCTGGTATTGGGACAACAGAACTCACTCCAGGAAGAAGGTCACTAGCACATACCTAAAGCAAAACTACTTTAGGTTTCCCGCCTTCACTTTTGATAGCTGGTGATTCATGTTGACTATCATAGATTCCACGTAGTTAAAAATAGTGGGAATTGTTCACTCAATAGCATACAGGAACTTCGACTTGTTAGTCTCATGCGGCGCTTGGGACCCAACCACTCTGTTGATGGTCAACAATAACACTCTCAACACAAGATCATGAACAGACGCGATCTTGATCTTGCAACTTTTGGATTTGAAAGCTTCTAGGCAATGTTTCGCACGTAACATGGACACACTTGCCCCTGTCGGCCTCGACCCATATAGGTTGACTGGTTCCCCTCTCTAGGATAGTCCTATGATGAAATACATATCTAAAGTCTGCAAGTCTAGCTCTTGGTCACCGATGATAACAATTTCTAGATTTATGTCCCAGAGCCTAATCAGGTACTGTAGCAGCTTAGGTTGAGCCCGTATCCCTAGTGTGAGAAAGAACTTGAGCAGCCCACAGTTTGTTAAAGCCTCCAAGCAATTTGTATTAGCTATTGATTGAGTATTGATATCCTCATGCTGTTATTCTTTCCAATTCACCATTTTCGACGATTTTCTTCCTGAAAAACCCATTTAATTGAGTCAATGATCATCTTTTAATAGAGAAATTTGGATTCAAGCGGCCCAATTGAGCAAAAAACATGTAATTTTTTTCTCACGGTGTCGGCATGACTGTTTTAAAAATAATGGTGTTAACAATGCAGTTAGTAGTTTTAGCCACCCCAGATCGGCTCGATTCTATTCCCAGAAATCACGCTGACTGAGAACTAAATTTTTTTGCCAGAAGCTCCCCATGAAATCCAAACATTGTATAAAAATAGGCAAAAGCAGTATGAAAATGGAGCTTAAGGTCTTGCTTCTTTCCTACACTTGACGACTCGTCAAAATGACCTCCCAAATCCCTTGTAATTTGCTCCAGAAAAATTAGGGCACAAAAGCCTAAAAATCTCTTCACACAAAGGTAAAATGGCAAAAGGTAAAAAATAATTAATTTTGCCCTTTTTATTCATTTTTGTGAAAATATTAGGGTTTTTAAAGTGTTTGACATATTCTTCGCCAGAACTTCATAATGCATTTACCTTTCTTATGCAGTGATAGGTGACAGATTGTTGATGATGACACTCGACTCCATTTAAGCTTTTTTCTTGGTTCATAAAACTCAAATGAAAAGATCTTTGAGTATTTTCCCTTTTGACTCATTAAAGAAAATAAAATGGGGAGGTATGCTTTCATCTCTTTTCGGACATTTTAAACACGAAAATATTGTTGAGATCTTGTCATTTTGATCTCATTAAAGGATGTGAAACATCATTTAGCTAGTATACATTTACACCTTTTTTGGCCTGAGATAAACTATTTATGAAAAAGGTACTCCTTGACTGAAATAGTCAAGCAATTCTCTCAAGTATCATATTCTACCTTTTTGGGTTCGAGAGACACAAATGTATGAAAAGGGACCATGTGGGATATTCTTTACCATGTGTTTTTCAAATTCTATAAACATGAAAAAGATACCAAGTTACACCTTTGTCTGACTCGTTAAAGAATTAAACAACATCAAATTCATCACCATGATGAACATGAGATTATCCTTTGTAGGGCTCAGTAAACTTACTAGGTCAGATTCATCTGAAGGATGAACTTACAGTGCAAGCATATGTTATCCCCTTCAAGCTTGCGATAAAAAATAATTGGGCTACCTACCAGAAATGGTGGGGCTAGATTTGGAAATTCTATTAGTCATGTCGGCAACTCACTCTTGAACATGACACTTTCTGCTTGGTGTTGGGTTGGGATATCCTCCTTTTCATTTGACCTTCCTAGGTTGGGCCATTCATTTTTTCCTTCCATTTGATCTCTTCTGCATCATCATGACCACCAATCCTATGGATCCAAAAGCTGTCAAACTTCAGAATTATGTCGTTGATATGTTCAAGAGCTAGTCCCTTTGCAGTTACACTTACGCCTGACTCTCTATGTCATTCGACATCATTTGCATCCCCTTATCTCATGTCGATTATGTGGGATACTTCATGGCCCTCCTTTGACATGGTCGCTCCCTATCGACTACAACTCATTATCAAGGAAGCTGGCCGAGAGACTCCCTTCTAGTACCTTAGAGCTTGCATTCTCTAATGGCAAGTTCTTTGCACTCGATGACAAGTTCACATCCTTGGCTTTCGATCGGGTGATTTCACGGGTGTTCGACATCAGTTCCTTTATTCACATTCTGTGAACTGTGCTTCCAGTACCTTCAGAGCCATTTTCATTATTGGTGGTTTATCTCACACTTGTTAACGATTCACATCATTGATCGGTAATCAAGTGACTTCTTAGAATGTTCGACTTCCACACATCCATTCACATGTTAGAATTTTTGCTTTGATCAGGTCGTTTGGAGCACAATACCCTGGTCTAAGATTACAAAAGTCTAGGTTGCAAGGTCATGTGACATGGTCATGTTGATATACATGTCTCTTTCAGATGGATGGATGTGACCATACCATAAGTTGTTCTATGCGATCCTTCTTATTATTGGATGGTTGCAACCATACCTTGGTTTCATTATGGTCCTTCCTGCTAGATGGCTACACCCACGCCTTGGATCCATATACATGATCATTCTCTTGATTGTTGTGTCCAGACTGTGATTCATGTATTATAATTCTGAGTTTTCAGTGATGTATATATATATCTATGCTTGCTTACAGCTTCTCCAACAAGGGACTCTGATTCCCACCACACACTTGTAAAGAATTTCACTCCTCACTCTAGTTCAACCTTCATGCTTGAGGGGAATCTCTTACACAACATTTTGTCTGTGAGAATAATTTTGGAAAATTCACATAAAAAATCATTTGTCGATGCGTTTCGAACCAACTAGTGTGGTTCATCGTTAGGACAAGTTGAAGATCCAATCTGAGCGATAAGTTAAATAGCGACAATAGGCCATTCCAACAACTATATTCAGATAAACAAGACCTTTAATGGCTAGATTTGACTAGGGCCCAGGGGGAGGGATCAAGGTTGTTAAAAAAATTTTAATTAAGTTATTTATATTCTTAATAATATTTATTCATATAAATTAATAGAATAAATATTAGGGGATAATTCTATTAAGAATAATATATTAATATTAACGATCTTAATTTTATTGTAAATCCCAAAATTTAAGTGACCATTGTCTAATATGCATATGAATAATATTATTATTTTAAATAAACATTATTACTATTATTAAAAGTAAGATTTTAAATTTAAAACAAAAAATAATAATAATATAATTTGAAAATAAAGAAAATTAAGTTAAAATTATATAATATATATATATATATTTATATATATATATATATATATTATATATATATATATAATATTATATATATATATTTAAAATATTTAAAATATTTAAAAATAATAGTAATATTATTATTACTAATACTACTATTATGATAATAATATAAACTAACATAAAACTAAATCATATTACTAATATGATACGGTAATAATAATATTACTATTATTTTAAAAACAATAGTAATATTATTATTATTATTCACTTCAAACTAATAATACTACTAGCTTATAATCTGAATAATTTTATTAAAAGACTAATACTATTGTTAGTGCTACATTTTTGCATTATTTATAATTGTTAATGTGAATAGTGATAATGTTATAACTTTTATTATAAGGTTGATTTCTTTTTCTAAGAAGTGACTTAATGGTAAAAAAATATATTAATAAGAAAATTGACCGAGGGTGAAAAAGTCGTATATTACTAATTATAACAAAATTATATTAAAGAGTAATACAATATAATGCAAACTTGATCAAGGGAGGAAAAAAGATGACCCAGAACAAACCAAAGCAGGGATGAAGTGGTTAGGATGAATGGGCTAGGATTCAGCAACTACTAATCTTCCAGTTATCATCCCTATCGAGATTATCAGACCTTTTCTTGATTTCAAGGGCTTCTCTAAATTTTTGATGGTGAAACTGCACAACCTTTTCAATAACACGATCCTCTTCTATACAAACATGATGTTTAGCCTTCTTGGCATGCTCTGCAAGGGCCAAGGTCTTGGCCCTTCCATGCTTCAAGTATGCCAAGTTCTCATTCATCCTTTGATTAATAGAATGACCGGTCTCACCAATGTATGGTGTCCCATAGGAACAAGGAATGACATAGATACCCTTCATGTCTTTAGGGTCAACAAGATCTTTTACAGATCTCAGGGAGCTACGGATGGTATTAAGAGGTCTAAAGGATGCAGGGACATTGTGCTTCTTGAGAATCCTGGCAATCCTGTCAGTGGTCCCTTGGATATAAGGTAGGTGAACCCCTAGGACCCGATCTTTAGGATCTTTACGGATTAAAGGCTCCTTTCGGGCTTTGAGGAAGTCTTTCCGACCTAGATGTCTACTGTAACCATTTTTAACAAAGACATCTAGGAGATGAGCCTTCTCCTTTTCTAAGCTCTTTTCATCAGATATTCTTAAAGCATGGGTAGCAAGCATGTTGAGAATGCCCAACATCTAAGCAGGGAAATGAAGGGAGCTAGCAACGAAAAGAGCTTGGAAAAGGAGAAGGCTCATCTCCTAGATGTATTTGTTAAAAATTGTTATGGTAGACACCTGGGTCAGGAAGCCTTCCTCATGGCCCGAAAGGAGCCTTCAATCCATAAAGATCCTAAATATCGGGTCCTAGGGGTTCACGTACCTTATATCCAAGGGACCACTGACAGGATTGCTAGGATTCTTATGAAACACAATGTCCCCACGTCCTTTAGACCTCTTAATACCAGCCATAGCTCCCTGAGATCTGTAAAATATCCTATCGGCCATAAAGACATGAAGGGTGTCTATGTCATTCCTCGTTCCTATGGGACACCATACATTGGTGAGACCAGTCGTTCTATTAATCAAAGGATGAATGAGCACTCGACAGACTTAAAGCATGGAAAGGTCAAGTCCTCGACCCATGCAAAGCATGCCAAGAAGACTAAACATCATGTTTGTATAGAAGAGGCTCATGTTATTGCAAAGGTTGCACAGTTTCACAATCGAAAATTTAGAGAAGCCCTTGAAATCAAGAAAAGGCTTAATAATCTCAACAACGATGACGACTGGAAGATTAGTAGTTCTTGGATCCCAGCCCTTTCTTCCTAACCTCTTCATCCCTGCTTTCCTTTATTCTAGGTTATCTTTTTTCTTCCCTTGATCAAGTTTGAATTATATTGTATTACTCTTTAATATAATTCTATTATAATTAGTAATAAATGAATTTCTCACCCTCGTCCAATTTTCTTATTAATATATTTCCTTATAATAAAAGTTATAACATTATCACTATCCTCATTAACAATTATAAATAATACAAAAATGTAGCACTAACAATAATATTAGTCTTTTCATAAAATTATTCAAGTTATAAGCTAGTAGTATTATAGTTTGAAGTGAGTAATAATAATATTACTATTGTTTTTAAATATAATAGGTAATATTATTATTACTTATTCATATTAGTAATATGATATTAAGTTTATATTATTATCATAATAGTAGCCATTAGTAATAAATAATATTACTATTATTTTTATATATTTGAAAAAAATAAAATCTTTATCTTCAATTATAATTTCATTTTTTCATTTAAATTTAAATATTACTTTTAATAATAGTAATAATGCGTTTTAATATTAATATTATTAATATCTATATTAGACAATGGTCACTTAAAATGTGGGATTTACCATAAGATTAAGATCATTAATATTAATATATTATTCTTATAGAATTATCCCTAAATATTTATTTCTATTAATTTATATGAATAATATTATTAACAATATAAATAATTTAATTAAAAGTTTTTTAACAACCTTGATCCCTCCCCTGGGCCTTGATTAAATCTAGTTGTTAAAGGTCTTGTTTATCTGAATATAGCTGTTAGAATGACCTACTGTCCCTATTTAACTTATTGCTCAGATTGGATCTTCAACTTGTCCTGACGATGAACCACACTAGTTGGTTCGAAACACATTGACAAATGATTTTTTATATGATTTTTCCAAAATTATTCTCACAAACATATTATGGATCACAGAAGTCTCAATTCTATAACAATTTTCCCTCTCCCTATACTCCCCATCCACGATCCTAGAGGACCTTTACAGTGAACCCCACATGCATTCCTCTTGTGAAGAAACTCCCATTATGTCCCTCTTCATGAACAAAACAATTCCCTTTTGCATCATTTCCCATAAATATTCTATTTATCCCAGTTTACAAGAACGATGCTAATGACCTATGTCCTCCTCACACCAATATGCAGGGGTTACAACTGTCTCTAGAATTGATCGGATCAACTGGGCGCTTTCTCAGTCATGCTGATCCTCTTTTGGAAAGTTTTTTAAATATGAAGCCGAAGCTTCCAACTCTAGAAGCTTCGTAACATAAGTATGGTAAATGGCTAGGCCAGATGGAGTCGAGGGTGTCTATTTGCACTCCCTTCACCTATTAGGATGGAACTAATTGAAGAGATAAGGCCTTCTTGCATGAGAAGAGGAACCATCTCCCATCCACCCAAGCTATAGAAGCCTCTCTTTTCCCAAGAAAAAGCCAGTTTTTAGTTTGGAGTTAGAATAATCAATAAGACATTTATAGCCTGAAGTTTTCTAGTGCATGTTTGAGCGAGAATAGTGTGCTTGGGCGTGATTTGATACTATAGGGAAAGAGGCTTTAAAATCTCTATTTTTAGTGTTGTCCATAAAGTGCTAGTAGAGGTGTGGGAATTTGGATACGTCAGAGGAGACCAGCAACATCAGGGCACTAGCTGTAATCTATTTTTGATTTATATAAATGCAACTATCGATTGATTTCCTGCATGAAGTGTCATTTTACATCTTTATGGCTTAATGTTCCTTGACCTGTTAAGTAGGTTGAATAAAATATTATATGATATTACGTTTGTTGTTTGTTGTTGTTTGCTTGTTTCAAGTGTGCGAAGGAAGGAAACAAAAGATAGCTGGAGCGAGGTGGTAGGATCATCAGCAAGTGGAATAGAGTTCTAAGAGGTAGCCTCTCTTAATTGATTCTAGCCTAAGGAAATCTTGCATAGATTGCATGTTTGTGACTAGACCTGCTCTCTCGGGGTAGAGAAATTGTTTGTGTCCGCACTTAGAATTTACCTACATCATAAGCTCTACCACCAAACCAGGGCTCTACGTGCATATCCAAGGTCAGAGCTCCATGACCAATGCCACCCTCCCTCCTTTAGATCTAAACTTCAACACATAGGTTTACCATATTTCCTCCTAATAATCTTGCCATAATATGCTTCAACTCTCCCTATAAAATAAATAAGATATATTGTTTTGTCCAAGTGAGCCTCGAGAGTGTTCAAACTTTATTTAGATAGATTTACTTATACAAACACAAACCTAGTTAGTAATAAATTTTCAAATATAATTAAACGCAAACCTTCTGGGTCCCCAATCATTTTAATGCTACTTTCATTATCAAGTTATCCATATACAATTTATCGAAATCTTTCTTCTTCTTTCATTTCTTCAACAACACCAAATACATCCCCAAATATTATTTTGTTTTGCAAATTCATGAAACATGAACATTCATATGTAGTAATTTTCTTACTTCAAGGTATTCACTACCATAATATGCCCTTCCTCTCAACTAGGGAGATATGCCCTTTCTTTTATCCACGCTCCCTCTCAACTTAAGGAGATAAAACACTTCCTTCTTCTATAACATCAGAGAACCTTTCACAAATTCATTCGTTTTTATATCATCAAGGTTATCCTCATTATCATCATTCATATAACTTCCTTTATCATGGTTATTATTATCATAGAAACATTTTCATCATCTTGAAGATTATGTACTTGCAAAGCTTTAATATCAAGCATAACTAAATACAAACATAGAAGCATGGAGTTAACTATATCAAAATCATGTTTCTATAATGGAAGCGTTTAGAATTTAGACATCAAACACCTCAACCTAGTAAGGTTCATAGTCAACAAGAGACACATCTTTTTACATATTAGACTTCAACTTCTAGCTAGATTTTTGTCTGAAACCCTAGACTCCATCTTTGAAACACAAAGCCTTAGATATCAACAATTCAATAAAATAACAATTATACTATACATCTAAGGTTTCGACAATATAGTTTTAGAACTACATGTGAGATGCTACATATATTTTCTCATCAAAACAAAATGAAAACAATATCATCATATCCTAGAATATCAATCTCTACTAGTGCTTTGTTACAAACGTTAGAAATCACAAACTAAAGTATCAATATTAACAATTAGGTTATCATACCCAGATATACATATATAAGATTTCATGCACTAGAATTTCTCATCAATTCAAACATCAATATACTGAAGTTAGATATACGAGAATTTTCTCTACGCCATGATTTCGATCATATGGATGAATATACACCTAGCATTTTATTCCTAGGATCTTACTATAAATGTTATAGGGGTTTTATTCCTAGGATCTTACTATAAATTCACCAAACCCTAAGCTTGTATTGATTCTATCGTAGCAATACCAAAACCATAAATATCAGAATAATTATCAACAACCCTAAGAGGACTAGGGTTTCAACATTATTGACATACCATTAGCATCAAAAATTTAGGGTTATATAGTGAAACTTAAAGGTTAGGGTTACAAAAGAATGATTAAAATGGTAGTGTGAAGGGGGTAGATTTAATCTAATGGTTAATAAATCTAACAATAATATTTAAGATTCAAAACCCTAGATGTAATGATGTCAATAATGTAAATCAAATTTCAAAATAAGAATGATTGTACATTTTACATGAAGAGAACTTTATAACAAATCTTATAGTATAAGACATACCTTGAGTTGTTCCTTAAAGAACCTTGCAAGACTTCAATTCTTGAAGGGATTCCTTTGCAACATAACTGTTTCCATGCTTCAAGTCTATCCTTTGAAGTATCCTCCAAGACCTATTAGCATTCAAAAACCTTTCCTAAACAAGGAAATATAAAGAAAAAAAGGCTATTAGCATGACATGAGGAAGAAAACAAACATGAAAATATGAAGAAAAGAAAAAAATACTTATCTTTTTGGTAGAAATAGTGGAGGCTCCCTCTTAATCCAATCTTGAGGGATACCTACAAATTTATCAAATTAATACAAAAATGTTCTAACAAGACATGTAATACCTACAAACTTTGGAAATAAGGACATAAAGGAAAATAATATAAGACAAAGAAGGATGTGTAGGAGAGAACATAATAGTATAAGTCCTCGAATTTGATTCCTCGACATTGTTGTTATCAGGTGGAGCTTCATTAGCAATATTTGGTTGTTCCCTATCACTCTTCTTATTCCTTGGATTCTTAGGTTTTTTGTTCTTGTAATGACCCATCTTATGATAGTTCTAACATTCAATTTTCAATAAGTCAAATTTCTTCTTTGGTCGTTTGAACTTCTTGAAGGTTCCCTTTTTCTTGTGATGAACAGAATAAACATTAGATGTATTTTCTTCTTCAACTTCTTTCCTATTGTTTACTAATGGTATTTTAGATTCTTTTTGACTAAATACATTCCACATTTGTTAAGATTTCAGAGTATCCTTCAAACTATTAATTCCTGATGAAAAATCACTCCAAGATTTTGGTAGTCCTATAAGAGCAGTAATTATGAGCTCTTTTTTTGGTGTAAATTCATCAATTTCTTAGAGTTCATCCTTGATTCTAGATGTACTTATAAATTAGGATGATATAGTATCATATTTCATCTTCGTAATAGTTCTTAATTTATTCTTCAGGCTTGCTATTAGACCAATTTTCTTGATGTTGAATAATTCATAGAGAGCCTCATACATTTCTTGAGCGAAATATATGTTTGATATGTATGGAATTAGGTTGTCCTTTACTCCATCCACTATTAGGTTCATAGCCTAGATTTTGGTTTCTGTTAACTTCTGTTTCTTTACTTCATTAGTAGGTTTATTTAACTTTCCTTGAACAAGATTTATAGCCTTTTGACTTTCGAGGATAAGATCTATATTTTTTTCCATGCCCTATAGTTGGGTTGTTTTCTCTCTTTATTGAAGTTGACATAGTTCCTATAGGAAGTAGGATTTTATTCTTATATAATCCTTTTCCTTAATGAGATTTTTTTAATCCCCTTTTCCTCAATAGATCATCTGTCTTCCTTTTTTCCCCTCTTCTTTACCTTAGCTCTGATCCCATGTTAGAAAAGCGGAAAGGTAGAAATATTTTCTTATGTTGATAATTTCTTCTAATATATTTGAGTTCTTGTTAACTTTATTATGTTATTATTTTATTTTATTTCATGAATAAATTATCAAAATCAATACATGAATATTGAAGACATTAGATGTAGGCACTCTTCCAGGGCTAAAACCCCTATAAAGGGGAAAACCCAATCAAACTCTTCCACTCAAAAATTTATGATGAGAAAGACCAAGACCCTAGATCCAAAGACCTTCCTCCTCCACAAGTCAGCCTTTCAATTTAATTCAACAACCTTCACTATTTTCTTCTTGTTCAGCAGCTATAACCCAAAAACAACCGACAATTTTGGCCCCCAACAACTCATAATTTCAGCCTAGCTTTAGAACTATTGTTTTGTCCCCTTCAGCAACTCAACAACTTCACATGTCAGAGAGAGGGAGATATAAATTTTACTTATTGTGCTTAATAGAGACCTACTTCTCTTTCACTAACCATTTCCTATTATTTTCTTGAATTTTGCACGTTTTCAGGCTCCATAAGTTTCAAATCAAACTTGATGAGTAGGTGCTCTAAATAAGGTCATGTTTCTTCCTTTATATAGGAGTTTATGCCCCTCCGTTTGGACAACTTGTCGAGTTTGAGGCATAATTGGTGAAGGAGGCCTAGAATACCTAATTTACATAAAAATAAATTTCTTTCTTGACAAATAGATCCCAGGAAGGGTCTTTTACATTATGACATCGATAAGGATAATTCAAATAAAACCCTAGAAGCCTTCAACGGAGGATTCTTACCCAAAAACAATTGACCCAAGCCTGAAACACATGCTCTAATAAGTCAATTTATTTAATAATAAATTTTCTTTTTCTTTCTTTTAAAAAATTCATTACATCATGAATCAAATATAATTATGAAGATCAACACTATTTACATTCTTCAACACTAACCACCATAACACTAAGTTTTTCCTTGCTTGCAATGAAAGAAATAAGAGATTTCACACCTATCCTTTAAAATGAGTATGTAAGTAGACATTGTGAAACACCAAGTGCAATGCATAAACAAAGAATTTCATGAGACGGGAGAAGAGATTGAGTCTTTAGGAGGAAACTAATGGGACTATCCTAAGAGAGGCACACGATAATAAGGAAAGATTTGTTAGTTATATAGACAAATATTTCGCATAGACACAATGATCATTAAGGAAAATACAACACACATTCAATAGGGTAAGTACCAAATCCAATCAAAATTTTAAATTTCCTTGGTACATATGATCATAACATATACCGCAAACATCTAAATAATAGTGTTACAAAATTCATAATACATGCATGAAAATGTGTGAGCTTCTGATTACTAGGTGAAGGATCTAAGAACAAAAATACAATTGTGAGCCACCAATTCCAGTAGTCAAACATTAAGTCACTTATTTATTGTCAAAGGAATGATATTCTCTCCTACGTCAAGCTAGAGAATCCAAGGCTATCCCTCTAAATTCTATGGCTCCAAAAGCCCTTTTCTTGAGTTATGAGGGTGTATTTATATCAAGAATAATGGCCATTCATATCCTCATGACTCTTGAGCTTACCCCATGTCTCTTAGACTTCAAAGTGACTCCTGAACTTCTTCAAGACTCTTGGAATTTTCCTAGTTACTCTTTAGTCTACATGTGACTTTTCGTATTCCACATCTGCCTCTTGGACTTCAACACATTTACATTTTGTCATTTCAGGAAGTAAATAATTACACTTCACATCACATGGAAAGACCATTAAAACACATGACATTGTGATTCCATTTGTACAACAAATGATGTTTCAATACCTATCTTCTCTTGTTGTTTCTTCCTTGATGTCTTAATGATTGATTTTTCATGTGCTTCATCTTCAACCTCAAAGAGGATAATTGATATGGAGTCTTTATGTGATTTTGATCTTTAATCTTCTGTCATGATCTTGTGTCCCTTAATATTCTTGCTTGATGAACTTTTCATGGTTCCATTTTCACAGGTTTCTTTCTGCATGATATCCTAAGCATCATCTTGTCATATCAAGATTCAGTACCTGCAAATGGAATTCACACATGAAAATATGGTATCAAGCCAGAAATATCCTAATCTATGTGATTCTCCGTGGAATGCACTAATTGACATGGAACAAGATACTTGACTAAGGGGAAGGATCAAGGATAGCATAATTCATAGTTCCATGAGCCAAGACTGAAGCTTTAGGGAGTGTGACTATGCAATGTATAGTATCTTCGGGTTAGAGAAGGAATATTGCACAGTTGAGGGAGTTAAGGAGACGACAATGAGGGATTTCTTACTAAAACTATGTAGTGTGGAGTTCTCGGAGACAAGGAGGAACAAGAACATCTTGTTGGGAAAGTCAGTGAGATAATGATGAAGGCTTGCTCACTGTGTTTGTGAAATACATAGTTCTAGGAGGCCAATGACTAAGGATTACATGGTTGAGAAAGTCAAAGAGAAAAATAGGAATCGATATATCAATGTGATTTCACACTACACAGACCTCGATTGAAAATGACAATGTAGTCGGGAAACTCAGTGAGACAAAGATTCTAGATTGCTAACATAAATTATGCAATGCACGTATAGATATTGAATGGAGAAGAAAGTTTCTTAGTTTCAAAGGGCAGGAAGCTAACTTTACATTATGACTTCACATTGTCTAGTCCTTGGAAACAATGGCGGCATAATTTGCAGTGCCAAGAGACATGATAGGTTGACCGAGGCTTGAAACTACAACATGCAGTTCAGGGAGGAAGACCAGAGGGAGGTTGATTAAAGAAGGATCATCTTTAGAAAATGACTAAGTGTGGGACCAAAGATTAGAGGCATGGGACCAAAACATGAATTTAACATTATCACAAACTTATAGGTGATCAAAAACTCATCAATGAATATTTTTTCATCCAAAATCAACATGTTCTCATGGAAATGACAACAGAGCAACACTCATCTCCAAGTGTGACACTTGAGATACACTTTCTAACAAATGTGATGAAACTAATGAGACCGTTCTCAAGACTCGGGGAATGAATCTATTGAATGTATATATGATATATAAAACACGTTGGTATAAGTGAATGCATGAAATTTTTCATTCAAGAGTGTACAAATGACTCCCTTTAACTAGATGGAACACTTCCCTTACGAAAAGATGATAGTAGGAAAAATTGAAAATGACACTTGCAAGAACTTGAGAAAGTGAAAGTAACATATGTTATAGTGAAGAGAACACAAAGTTCCACTAATAGAAGTGAAATCAAGAAAAAATGACATTCACAAAAGTGAAAGAAAAATTAATGGAAACCAAAGCACACAAAAGTGATAGTTGAGAAAACTCACTAGAATAGAAGTACAAATGCAATGATAGTGAGAGGGAGACAATCAATGGATAGTGCACACTAACTGTTGATTCAGGTTGTGCATTTTATGTAATAATGTATTTCACAGTCACTATCAATAGTGATTCCACAAGATTTACTTTTAGGAGTTATGCAATGCCTCTATAAGCTTACACCAAAAGAAGTGCACTTGTGATTTCTTCGAGGATTGAGAATGTACATGAAAGTGTCTTTAATGCTTAGAATTTGAAGAAACATCAACTGACCATGAAGAAACTATGTTAGGTCCCTATAATACTAGTGATTACCCCATTACTATTGTAGTTGTATCCCTTATTAATATTGTTGTGCCCATATTGTTCCCATATTTTTATTATTGTGCCCATAGAATCCCTCTATTGTTATTTTTGTAGCTTTATATTATTATTGTTAGGTCAGCTAGGTTATATTGTGACTACTTAGACTCCTATATATAGAAAGGAGGTTTTGTCATTTGAAATATCCAAGAATTGTTCATGTGTGTAATGTAAAGGAGGTTTTCCCCTCAAAGAGGCTGAATTCTAAGGCGTTGGTCTCTCTTTTATATCTTTTTGTGAGTTGGTTTCATAACATTTGGTATCAGAGCTTCGGATTATAGGGTTTCGCTGCTCCAAATAGGTCATCATGGCATTTTCGCTATAACTTCTTTTTTGCAACGTTTCAAATGGAAAAAAAAAAACCATTTGAGATGAAATCGTACTAAACCTTGGGTCTAAATTTCAGAGCTTTTCGCACTATATTTACGAAGCTATGATATGAGGAAGTCGGTCTTTTTGTAGACTCTTGAATTACATTCCAAACATGTGACCTAGGGAAAATTGTCATAACTTTCTCTCTGAGCATGAGATTAAAATTTTGTAAGAAGGTATAGAAGGAGGACAGACTATAGTTTCTTGTATATATTTTTCAGTGCCAAAGGTTGAAACAGTGACACATGGCACTTCATAAAAATTCACTCTTCTTAAAAGGTCTATAATCAGGTCATCTTGGGAGATTGTGCATAACTCTTTCTTGGAGAAGCCAATTTGCATCAAACTAGTGGCATTGGAAAGAGGACGCAGAGGGCTACTATAGGTCACAATTTTAGAACTGGATGATCCGAAAGTACAGAGATACACCGGATTCAATATCAAGATCCTACAAAGTGAAAAAAGGTGTGTATTTTTTTTAAATTTTTGCTTAAGCTTGGTTTGAAAAATTAGTTTGAAGGAATTCAAAGGTCATAGTAAAGCATTATTATCAGTAATTGATGCCTCGAGGAAAGAAAATGCAAACACCTAGTAAGCAACCTAAAAGCTCTAGCATGACTCATGAAGAAGAGCAAGAAATTCAACATGATATATCAAAATTACGAGACCAAGTGCAACAAGTGTCACTTGCACAAAAAGTAACAGAATCTAAGATGAAAGATGTAGAAGCTAAGATGGATGGTTTAAAGAAAGGTGTAGAAGCTAAGATGGATTTTTTAAAGAAAGGTGTAGAAGCTAAGACGGATGGCATGGAAGCTAAGATGAATGGCATGGATGCAAAAATGGATGGCACAGATGATAAGATGGAAGAATTGAAGATAAATATGAATAAGTTTCTACAAGAAATAGTCACTAATGGTGAAAGGGTAGTAAAGGAAACTCATGATGAGAACAAGACAAATGTTAATCATGATTCCATAGACTCTAATGTTTGATCAAAGACCCACCATATTCCAAAAATTGATATGAGGAAGTTTGATGGCAAGGATCCCGCAACATGGATATTACAGATGGAGCAATTGTTTGATGTCAATAATGTGCAAAACACACAAAAGGTACATATTGCAACTTTATATTTGTAACCAAATTAGTTTGTATGGTATCAATGGCTTTGCTCTCATAAACAAATTATCATTTGGGCAATTTTTACGGAAGAATTGACAACACACTTATGACAATACAAAAAGCAACACTTTTTTTAGCTAATTGATAAGTCTCAAACAAAAGGGTTCAATAATGGAGCACATTGAGGAGTTCCAAAAATTGAACATAAGGGTAAAAAATATTCCAGAGGAACATAGGATTGATGTGGTCATAGGGACATTAAAGGATAATATCCAACATGATGTTCACCTTTGGGAACCTGATTCATAAGAGAAGGCATTTAGGTTAGCAAGAAAAATGGAAAGCAAAATTATGGCATCCAGGAAGCATACTAGGCACAACTATAAAAATGGAACTGTTGCTACCCCTAGCCTTCCACAACCTATAAGGTTGACACCACAACAATTGGAAGAAAAAATAGCAAAAGGGCTTTGTTATAGTTGTGATAGCAGAAACATTAAAGGTCATAAGTGTGCTGAGAAGAAATTATTCTGCATAGATTGTGAAGAGGAAGAAGAAAAGGAGCAAGAAGGTCAAAGGAAGAGGAACAAAATCTAGATAAAGAAGAAATGAATCCGACCATATCTTGTAATGCATTGGCTGGAACTACCACTCCTCAAACCATCAAGATAGAACGACAAATAAAGAAGAAAAAGGTAATATTGTTGATTGATTCAGGAAGTACCCACAATTTTATTCATTGTAAGGAAGCAAATAATTGAATTGCTTCTTATATCCAGCACTAGAGTGTCAAGTGATGGTTGCAAATGGAGGAATGATAAATTTCTCTAGAAAGTTCCATAATATCAAGCTATCCATGGGAGAATATGTATTGACTAGCCCAATGCTTTCCATTCCAATGGGAGGTGTTGATGTTGTACTAAGAGTCCAATGGCTACAATCCTTGGGTACAATAGCTTTTAATTTTCAAGAACTTTTCATGAAATTTTCTGTGGAAGGAAAGGAAGTTGAATTAAGGGGTATTGCAGGGAAATAAGGAAAGATAATCAGCACTAACGGTATGACAAATCTTCTAAAAAAGGAACAAATAGGTGTAATTGCTCAATTTTGTTCGCTGGATGTTTCCACATCGAAATCATCTATTTCTCCAGATCTCCAAAACGTCTTAGACAATCATTCCAAGGTATTTGAGACTCCAAAAGGTCTCCCACCTATTCGTGATCATGATCATGCTATTGGTCTGATTCCAGGAAGTGTTCCTCCAAACATCAGGCCGTACAGAAATCCCTATGACCAAAACAGTGGAAATGAACATATGGTTGCAGAAATGCTAGAGGTTGGTATAATTCAACCTAGTCAAAGTTCTTTCTCTACTTCAGTAGTATTGGTGCACAAGAAGGATGGATCATGGCACATGTGTCTGGATTATAGGGAGCTCAACAAGCTCACTATTAAAGATAAGTTTCCCATTCCTGTCATTGATGAATTACTGGATGAATTACATGTATCAATTTACTTCACCAAGTTGGAACTTCATTCAGGATATCATCAAATCATAATGAATACTGAAGACATTCTGAAAACAACATTTAGAGCTCATGAGGGTCATTATGAATTTTTGGTCATGCCTTTTGGCCTTACCAATGTACCTTCTACATTTCAAGGTTTGATGAATTCCATTTCAAGGTTTGATGAATTCCTTCCTTAGAAAATTTGTGGTAGTATTTTTTGATGATATACTAATCTATAGCAAGTCTTGGAAGGATCATGTTGAACATGTTGATAGGGTGCTACAACTATTGGAGGAGAAACAATTATATGCAAAAAGATACAACTGTTTCTTTGGAGTACAAGAGGTGGAATATCTAGGTCATATTGTATCTCATGAAGGAGTTAAGGTAGACCCTAGCAAAATTGAAGCCATTAAGGAATGGAAAATCCCCACATCCATAAAGCATCTACGAGGATTTCTCGGGTTGACAGGGTATTATCTCAAGTTTGTTAAGAATTATGGGAGAATAGCAGCACATCTAACAACATTATTGAAGAAAGATGCATTTTCATGGACTCCAGAAGCAACAAAGGCCTTTGAAAATCTTAAAGAGGCAATATGCGAAGCACTGGTCTTAGATATAGCAGAGTTCACAAAAATCTATATTATGGAATGTGATGCTTCAAGAAATGGAATTGGTGTTTTTTTAATGCAAGATGAAGGACCCATTGCTTCTGAAAGTCGTCCAATCAAGAGAAATTTTTTACACAAAGCTGTTTATGAGAAGGAATTGTAGGCAATACTACATGCACTTAAGAAATGGTGACCCTACCTAATGGGAAGACACCTCAAGGTAAAAATGGATCATGATAGCCTTAAATAGTTTTTAGAACAAAGATTATCCTCTGAAGAGTAACAAAAGTGGGTCACAAAAATGTTGGGTTATGACTTTGAAATCATCTACAAAAAAGGGAAGAAAAATGTGGTGGTAGATGCACTCTCAAGAATGAGGATGTGGAAGCATTGTTGTGCGCCATTTCTGTTATCCAACCAAATTGGATAAACGAAGCAAGGGAGGAATGGAAGAATTATGAAAAAGTATGGGAACTTATTCGAAAGTTACAACACGATTCCAGTACATCTGATAGATTTAGCTGGAAAAATGATTCGTTATGGTACAAAGATCGCTTATACCTCTGTAAGAATTCGCAACTCAAACAAAAGATTCTTATGGAATTGCACACTTCTCCCTTAGGAGGGCACTCAGGATTTTTAAAAACTTACCA
>APFE030626858.1:282451-327145 GCA_000404065.3 Pinus taeda
AGGCTACATCAAACCACGCTCAGCCTCGTAGCTAGCCCTACGAGGACAGGAGAGGGCTCTCTCCGAGTCAATCTCGGCAAAAGGTAATCAATGAGGTCGAGATGACTTAATTGATGACTAATTTTAGGCTAGGTATGAAGTACAAGTACTTTGAAATTGATTTTTTAAAGTTTTGTTGAATTCAAGGGAAAGGCAATTTTGGGTGCGGGGATGAGGCACAGTTTTTGCAGAGGTCTACTTGGGGCAAGATAGGTGATTGTTTTGATGCCTTTAAAGTGATTGAATGAATAGATCATACTGGCGAGAGGTTAAGGAGAGCAAGAAACTTTCAAGGATTCTCCATAAACAGATGAAAACATGGAAAATTAAACAAACTTAAAGGCAGAGCATAGCAAATTATGGATTCTACCTTAACACTTCATTTGTTCAATTGCAGAAGATAAGAGAAGGAAATCGATGCACATAAACAACTTACAAATACTGAAAGAAGCACACCATCAACACATAAAGCCACATGAATCCCAAATAGTGCTGCAAAACCCTACTCTTCTTTTGCCAAAAATGCAGATACAATATGTACAATAGAGTGTCAAGCTATTCCTAAGAGTACAACCTCTCCAACCTCTGAAAATGATTGGGAAATTACATCATATAGACCATCCTAACCCCTTTCCTTGCCTCTAGGGGTCGACCTCATCATTCTAGGAGCTATTTGAACTAATTCTAAACAAGGAACTGAAATCTAGGTAGTCAAACAACTTACCCCTATATGCTAGGAAACTAATTCATTCATTTAATTTTCACCTTTTAGTGAATGAATCCTCTAGAAAAAAGTAAAAATGTGCCAAAATTACATCACACACATCAAATTACATCAAGCTGGGTCAAACACCACATCAAGAGGTGAAACTAGTCATAACTAGCCGAAATTCTGAGCTGAAAGGTGAAAATTGTGCCAAAAACCCCTGTGCGCCGCGCCCCTGAGCCCTATGAGCTGCGCGCTTCTCCACCTACATTTGGGGCACTTCCTGGCATCCAAATTGAGCTCAGGTTGGCTTGTTGGAAAGCCCTGGATGTCTACATTCCAACCCAAGTGGAATTTTCCAATTTAATGTCCATTTGCCCCTCCAAAAGTGCATTCTCCCAGAAGTACTTCCTGCTGGTGCAAAAGATGGCAGAAACGTGATTTTCATGGTGTTTTTGAGCCTTTTGGTCACCCAGAACTTAATGAAACGCTTTGGCAATAGCTGAGCATGTATAATTCGTCATGAAAAATCCAAAACTACAAGCCATTTGTGATTTGGACCTCCCAATCTTATGGGTCGCACGCGGTGCGCTACACGTTGAGCTGAAAAACCTATTTTGCAAGCCAAAAATTTCAAAATGACAATTTTTTCTCCAAATTCTTTAAAATTTGGGCTGAAGGTGCCTCATCAAGTGACATGCTCAGCCAAAGAGGTTTCGGCCAAGATTCAGAGTCTATCCTCCCTTTTCGACATTTTAGTGCCCTCACGCTGCATGCAATTCTGTTGTAGAGTCGTTGTCTTGGTCATATGATGTATTGGTGCCCGCCTCCATGGTATTGAAAGTCTATGCCAAGTGTATGTTTGATTTGTTGAAAATGAGGAATGAAGGCTTGATGTCTTTGTCTTCAAGTGCCAAATATGCCAAAGGGAAATGACGAAGAATACAACCTTGGTAACACATTGTTTTCAAACCCTACAACACTTTTTATATTGACAAAAGGAGGGCTTCAAACTTGGATATCCACGGCAAACTTTTCATGAACCCATTACATTTATCTTTCAAAAGCCAAGCACAAGTGTTGGATGTGAGCCTACCTGCACATTTTTACGGAGAGGAGGCGATTTGATGCCTTTCCAAGCCAATTTTGGACTTAAACCCTAGTGCATCGCATGCCTCACCCAACGTGCCATGCGCCTCTAATGCATCGCACATGTGTAATTTTTCACTGTGTTTTGGTACCTGATGCGCTGCGCGCCTTACCCAATGCGTCGCGCGCACCCAGCTACATAGGGAATTTTGTAGGAGGCTTTTGGAGGCCTTCTCAGTGTTGAAATCAGGCGCAGGATAGCCCGTTTGAAATTTCCTTGAGTCTACTTTCCATCCCAACTAGAATTTCTCAATTTGGAGTTCATTTGCCTTATAAAATATCAAATCTCCCAAGACTGGTCAAAATGTGCCAAATGAGGCTGCCTCAAGGAAGAGTGCTGTTGCAGTGAACTTTTGAATGCCTTCCTCAACTCCAAATTGAGCTCATGATAGCTCATTGGAAATATATTTGTGTCTAGGTAGCATTTGACTCATCAAGAAATTCATTTGGCCAACCATGCGAGTAGAAATCGTGATTTTCCCAAGGTCACTTCAGAGGTGCATTCAATTCTCCTGAGGCAACAGTATTTTTGACATTTCTCTAAAACCATGATACCTGTGTAAAACATGAGGGAGGTTTTTCTTATTTGGCATGTTGGGGATAAAAACCTCTCTCCGTTTTCTGAAATTAATCTTTTAGTGGTCTGAAACATCTTTTGAGTGCAACTTATCCCGATGTGTGAAACAAGGGATTTTGTCGAAATGAAGCGAAATGAAGTGGATAAGGGGCTTCTAAATTCTTGGGGAAATTTTGGGAAGTAGGTAGGGATGTCAGGAAGTAGGGGAAAGTGGAATCTCAGAGATCGAGTGAGGGGAAGAGGTCCAGAAGGGAAAAACACAGGCCTAGCCTAGAAAATTGCCAAGTTGTGGCAAGAAACTAGGGTTTGTGCAAAAATGAGGAATTTGGGGGATCTCAGTGATGGAAGTGTTTAATAAGGTACATGATGGATAGGGGAAGGTGTATGAACATCTGGATACAAGTTTTGCTAATGATTTGACCATTCAAGAGAAATTGCCTTCAAAACCCTAGGAGAGGAAAATGAACCTTGCCTAGGTGCAACTGAGGCATGAACAAGGTGTAAAATGACCCAATGGAACTTGGCATGATGATAAAAACCTTCTGAATGATGATAGAATTAGCTGAATGGTGACATGGACCGACATTTGGACAATTTTGAAAAGAGTGAAAACAAACCCTAGACCTAATGCCTAGTGACCAAATTTTGCTTGAAGAATCCCTGAAATGACAAAATTTGACCTTGACACTCTGAGACCACTTTGTAAGAGCATATTTGATCACTGGAGGAAGGCTGGAAAGACTGACACTAACATTGGCTCCAATGGGGATGGTAGCTCCTTGGAGGTGCCAAGAACGAGAGATCTTTGGGAGAGCAGACCAGCTCCTTATCCATTGGGCAATGGAGTCAAAACTCAAACTGAAATGCATGACTAAAAACTGATGACTTGATGACACAATTTAACTCTCAATCAACTAAGAACTAACTCGATACTTAATCACAACCGAAAAACTGGAAATGATGCTCAAAGTGGAGCTTATTCATCAAAACCTACTCTAACGGTTTCATTCATCACTTGATCAAGTGAAATGAAACAACCAATGCAACCAAGTAAGTATTCCATCTGTTGTTCGAATTTTCCGCAAGTGCTCACTTATGAACAACAAGAGAGAACTACTAAAAGGCAACTCCCATGACAACTTGGAAACAGATTCGTTGAATGATATAGATCCTCTATCTGCCTCCTAAAACACTGCATAAGGATCTTGAAATTTAAGCACAATGGAACTTAGCTCATCTAATGGATTACTTCTCGTTTCCTCATACCATGAATGCAAACTTTGATTTGAGCTTTGTGACGAGACCTCTGCTGAAAATGACAAAGTGACCGACTGCTAGATCAAATTCATATCATCACATGTTTCAAGCTCACATGTAGTCAATGGAGAAAGACGTTGACTGCAAACTTCATCCAAAACATCAGCGATTAGATCATGAAAAACTTGAAAAGACTATTGCAAACCATTTTCTATTGGTTCCAATGTGATTACATGATTTCCTACATGCTGCTTATTTTTTCTTGAGAGATTGTATGAAGATTCTTCCTTATAAACTAAAATGCTTCGAAACAAAAGGGTATAGAATTTTCCTGCATCATCAAATCATGTATTTTATCTTCCACACCTTCATCTGTAATCTGCCCTTCAATTTCATTTGGTGGCTGCAAATCTGATGCTACAGGCTGCTCAAGAAATTTGTTATCTATCTCATCTGCAACATTAACACTAAGAGATTGCTGATTTGTTATAGGATGTTCATTTGAAGAATTACTATGCAATCTACCCTTCACAAACTGAAATGATTCAAAACAGAATGGTACGGAGTCACCTTGAATCATTAAATCATGTGTGTCCACTTCCAAGTCTTCAGCTACAACTTGACAATCAATGGCTTTCTGGGGGTTGCAAATCTGAATATGAGAAGTCTTGAACAAAATTTTCATTGCTCTCAAGATGGTTCAACTCAAGACTTGTTGACATTTGATTTCTGATTGCATGGTAGTTATCTCTGATGAACTGAAACAAATCAAAACAAAAAGGCAAAGATCCTTCACTTACTTCAAACTTTGATGTACTTTCCTCATCATTGTCATAGCTGATATGCATCGGTTGATCATTGTATTCGAGCTGCTGAAAGTGAACTTCCTCCTCGCACAAACTAGCTGTTGATTCGTCTGCAAGATTAGCTTCTTTTTGGAGAACATAATCATCATCGTACTAATCAAACTGAGGCAATTCATCATCAAACACACACATCATATCAACAACTCTCTCTTCTTCACAATGATCTATAAAACAATCACTATGACAACTGGGATCAGAAACAAAATGTTTTGGGTCAGCTGCTTGTTCTTGAATGTTACTTTCATTTTTTGCAATCATTTTCCGCACCATCTCTTCTACTGCATTTACGAAAGTATCAAGATTTTCCTCTGAAAGTGTCAGCTGCTCTGAAATATTCTTCTTTTCTTCTTCCTTCAACCTTGCCCTCAAGATCAGCAAATGGGCCTCTACATTCACTGCCTTGTTCTGCATCTTGTGAAGTGTTGCAATATCCTTTTTTCTCAGCTGAAACTCCATTTCCAGATCAAAGGCACTCGGGTAGTGCAAGAGAGAAAATCTAGGAGAAGGTCTTATATCAACTGGCATCGAATAATAAACTTGGTTAAATCTGGCAGAAAACTGTTGTATTGTCTCCCCTGGCATTCTTTTCAGCTAATTGTACTCTTCTATAATCAAGAAAAGGTTCTGTCTGATCATCCACCTGTCGAGAAAAACTTTGACAAACTATTGGAAATCTGAAATGCTTGCATCAGGCAGGGTTTTGAACCAACTCTTTACTTTGGCTTGCAAAGAAAGAGCGAAAATCCTAATACTAACATCCTCTACATCAATTTCAAAAAGATCTAGAAAAGACTCAAAATTTTGCACATGTTGCTCAGCATTGACATTCTTACTTTCACCATTGAACCTCGGCAAGTATAGATCATAGTTTTTGGGGAAAGCATGGAGAACAGAAGGTAAAACAAGAGGTTTATACCGATCTGGAATTTTACAAGGTGTAGGGGTATGTACATCAGGTATAGAATTAGTATTGGTCTCTTGAGGTTCATCAATCTGAAGATGGTCATCACAAAATTTAGAAGAAAGCTCTTGATCAAGCTCAAAGGTATGCAAATCTTTGGTATTCACAATCTTCAAAGGGAGAGAATCAACTACAGGCCGAGGATCTATTCTCAAATACAATATACTTTGCAAAGCCTTCTTGACATTCTTGGGAAAAGAGAAGAAATAATTTATGACAAAGAACAAAATGTCTTGGATGAAATTCCAACTTGAATACTTGATCTGTCCATGTTGTCCTTTCATGGTTTTGCTGATTGGGATCATCCTCCAGTGGAGTCTTTGGATCTAATCTCGAAAATGATTTAGAGTCTCCAGGTGAATGATTTCAGCCTTGCCAGTGTTTGATCGTTGTCCACTATCAACAATGAGATCTAAACTCGATGCATGTACTGGGGCAATTTATAAGTTAAGTGTTACAATTACAAGCTACACCGCAGATCAATTGAAGCAACATTTATCTACTATGCACTCGCAGAGCAATGTGCAGTTCGAAGGCTACCTGGGATGACTTCAGACTCCGTCTGTAGCTATAAATCAAATAACACTAACAAGCAAACCGGTTCTTCCCCAGTATGGTTGCCACTATGTTAGCGCTCAAATCTACCTTACGCTGAAATAAGGTAAAACTCAAGGCTACATCAAACCACGCTCAACCTCGTAGCTAGCCCTACGAGGACAGGAGAGGGTTCTCTCCGAGTCAATCTCGGTAAAAGGTAATCAATGAGGTCGAGATGACTGAATTGATGACTAATTTTAGGCTAGGTATGAAGTACAAGTACTTTGAAATTGATTTTTTAAAGTTTTGTTGAATTCAAGTGAAAGGAAATTTTGGGTGCGGGGATGAGGCACAGTTTTTGCAGAGGTCTACTTGGGGCAAGATAGGTGATTGTTTTGATGCCTTTAAAGTGATTGAATGAATAGATCAAACTGCTGAGAGGTTAAGGAGAGCAAGAAAATTTCAAGGATTCTCCATAAACAGACGAAAACATCGAAAATTAAACAAACTTAAAGGCAGAGCATAGCAAATTATGGATTCTACCTTAACACTTCATTTGTTCAATTGCAAAAGATAAGAGAAGAAAAGCGATGCACATAAACAACTTACAAATACTGAAAGAAGAGCACCATCAAGACATAAAGCCACATGAATCCCAAATAGTGTTGCAAAACTCTGGTCTTCCTTTGCCAAAAATGCAGATAAAATATGTACAATAGAGAGTCAAGCTATTCCCAAGAGTCCAACCTCTCCAACCTCTGAAAATGATTGAGAAATTACATCATATAGACCATCCTAACCCCTTTCCTTGCCTCTAGGGGTCGACGTCATCATTTTAGGAGCTGTTTGAACTAATTCTAAACAAGGAACTGAAATCTAGGTAGTCAAACAACTTACCCCTATATGCTAGGAAACTAGTTCATTCATTTAATTTTCACCTTTTAGTGAATGAATCCTCTAGAAGAACTAAAAATGTGCCAGAATTATGTCACACACATAAAATTACATCAAGTTGGGTCAAACACCACATCAAGAGGTGAAACTAGTCATAACTGGCCGAAATTCTGAGCTGGAAGGTGAAAATTGTGCCAAAAACCCCTGTGCGCTGCGCACCTGAGCCCTATGCGCCGCGCGCCTTTCCACCTATTTTTTTGGCACTTTCCAGCATCCAAATTGAGCTGAGGTTGGCTTGTTGGAAAGACCTGGATGTCTACTTTCCAACCCAAGTGGAATTTTCCAATTTGGTGTCCATTTTCCCCTCCACATGTGCATTCTCCTGGAAGTACTTCCTGCTGGTACAAAAGGTGGCAGAAAGGTGATTTTCATGGTGTTTTTGAGCCTTTTGGTCACCCAGAACTTAATGAAATGCTTTGGAAATAGCTGAGCATGTATAATTCGTCATGACAAATCCAAAACTACAAGCCATTTGTGATTTGGACCTCCCAATCTTATGGGTCGCGCGCGGCGCGCTACGCGTTGAGCTGGAGAACCTGTTTTGCAAGCCAAAATTTTCAAAATGACAAAATTTTCTCTGAATTCTTTGAAATTTGGACTGAAGGTGCCTGATCAAGTGACATGCTCAGCCAAAGAGGCTTCAGCCAAGATTCGGAGTCTATCCTCCCTTTTCGACATTTTAGTGCCCTCCCGGTGCATGCAATTCTATTGTAGAGTCATTGTCTTGGTCAAATGATGTATTGGTGCCCGCCTCCATGGTATTGAAAGTCTATGGCAAGTGTATGTTTGATTTGTTGAAAATGAGGAATGAAGGCTTGATGTCTTTGTCTTCAAGTGCCAAATATGCCAAAGGGAAATGAGGAAGAATACAACCTTGGTAACACACTGTTTTCAAACCCTACAACACTTTTTATATTGAAAAAAGGAGGGCTTCAAACTTGGATATCCATGGCAAACTTTTCATGAACCCATTACATTTATCTTTCAAAAGCCAAGCACAAGTGGTGGATGTGAGCCTACCTACAAATTTGTACGGAGAGGAGGCGATTTGATGCCTTTCCAAGCCAGTTTTGGGCTTAAACCCTAGTGCGCCACGTGCCTCACCCAACATGCGGCGCGCCTCTGATGCGCCACACGTGTGTAATTTTGCATTGTGTTTTGGTGCCTGATGCGCCGCGCGCCTTACCCAATGCGTCGCGCGCACCCAGCTACATAGTGCATTTTGCAGGAGGCTTTTGGAGGCCTTCCAGGTGTTGAAATCAGGCATAGGATAGCACGTTGGAACAGTCCTTGAGTCTACTTTCCATCCCAACTATAATTTTTCAATTTGGTGTTCATTTGCCTTGTCAAAAATCAAATCTCCCAAGACTGGTCAAAATGTGCCAATTGAGGCTACCTCAACGCAGAGTGCTGCTGCAGTCAACTTTTGAATGCCTTCCGCAAATCCAAATTGAGCTCATGATATCTCATTGGAAATATATTTGTGTCTAGTTATCATTTGATGCATCCATAAAGTCATTTGGCCAACCATGCTAGTAGAAATCATGATTTTCCCAAGGTCACTTCAGAGGTGCATTCAATTCTCCTAAGGCAACAACATTTTTGACATTTCTATAGAACCATGATACCTGTGTAAAACGTGAGCAAAGTGTTTCTTCTTTGGCATGTTGTGGACAAAAACCTCTCTCATTTTTCCAAAATTCATCTTTGATTGCTCTGAAACATCTTTTGAGTGAAACTTATCCCGATGTGTGAAACAAGGGATTTTGTCGAAATGAAGCGAAATGAAGGGGATAAGGGGCTTCTAAATTCCTGGGGAAATTTTTGGAAGTAGAGAGGGATGTTAGGAAGTAGGGGAAAGTGGAATCTCAGAGATCAAGTGAGGGGAAGAGGTCCAAAAGGGAAAAACACAGGCCTAGCCTAGAAAATTGCCAAGTTGTGGCAAGAAACTAGGGTTTGTGCAAAAATGAGGAATTTGGGGGATCTCAGTGATGGGAAGTGTTTAATAAGGTAGATGAAGGATAGGGGAAGGTGTATGAACATCTGGATACAAATTTTGCTAATGGTTTGACCATTCAAGAGAAATTGCCTTCAAAACCCTAGGAAAGGGAAATGAACCTTGCCTAGGCGCAACTAAGGCATGAAAAAGGTGTAAAATGACCCAATGGAACCTAACATGATGATAACAACCTTCTGAATGATGATAGACTCAGCTTAATGGTGACATGGACCGACATTTGGACATTTTCGAAAAGAGTGAAAACAAACCCTAGACCTAATGCCTAGTGACCAAATTTTGCTTGAAGACTCCCTGAAATGACAAAATTTGACCTTGACACTCTGAGACCACTTTGTAAGAGCATATTTGATCACTGGAGGAAGGCTGAAAAGACTGACACTAACAGTGGTAGATGCACTCTCAAGAAAGGATGAGGATGTGGAAGCATTGTTGTGCGCCATCTCTATTATCCAAGCAAATTGAATAAACGAAGCAAGGGAGGAATGGAAGAATTATGAAAAAGTATGGGCACTTATTCGAAAGTTACAACATGATTCCAGTACATCTGATACATTTAGCTGGAAAAATTATTCGTTATGGTACAAAGATCGCTTATACCTCTGTAAGAATTCGCAACTCAAACAAAAGATTCTTATGGAGTTGCACACTTCTCCCTTAGGAGGGCACTCAGGATTTTTAAAAACTTACCACAGTGTTAAGAAGGAATTTTTTTGGGAGGGCGTTAAATCAGATATTCAAAAGTTTGTGGCGGAATGTTTGCTTTGCCAACAAAATAAAGTTGAAACAATTAAGACCTCAGGTTTATTACAACCTTTATCCATTCCAAGCCAATGTTGGGAGGAGGTTTCAATGGATTTTATCACAGGTTTACCCAAGTCTGAGGGAAAGAGTGTCATCATGGTGGTAGTTGACAGACTTACCAAGTATGCACACTTTTGTGCATTATCACATCCATTTAAAGCCAGTATATTTTCTACTGCATTTATGGAAACAATTCAAAAGATGCATGGAAACCCAAAGATTATTGTAAATGAGAGAGATCTCATTTTCAATGGAATTTTTTGGACATAATTATTTTCTTTTCTTGGTACTCAGTTAGCTCATAGCTCATCTTATCATCCTCAATCTGATGGGAAAAATGAGATAGTAAACAAAGGTTTGGAAGGATATCTTCGTTGCTTTGTATCTGATAAACAGACACAATGGGTCAAATGGTTTCCTCTGGAATGGTGGTATAACACTTCCTTCCTTACAACAAAAAAAATGATCCCATTTATGGAACTTTATGGATATCAGCCACCATCCATCACATCATATTTAAGATAAAATTCTAAGGTTCAAGCAATGGAACATCACATCGAACATCAACAACAAGTCCTGCAACTCTTAAAGGATAACCTCGTGTTGGCACCGAATAAAATGAAAGAACAGGAAAATCAACATCACAATGAAAGAAGTTTTGATGCAGGTGATTGGGTATTTCTCTGGCTACAACCATATAAACAAATGTCCCTCAAGCAAGCTAATAAGGATAATAAATTATCACCAAAGTATTGTGGTCCATACAAGGTGTTGCAAAAGATTGGTACTATGGCATACAAATTGGACCTTCCTACAACATCTCAAGTGCGCCTAGTTTTCCATGTTTCATGTTTAAAGAAGGTTATAGGCGATAAGCTCTCAGTTCAAAAAATATTGCTAGAACATGATGAGGAAGGAAAACTTATATTAGAACCAGAAGCAGTCATAGAAACAAGGACTTGACATCTATGAAATCATTCAATTTCAAAGTATCTCATCAAGTGGAAGAACTTATCCGTTGAAGATTCCACATGGGAGGATAAGAATTTTATACAGAAGCATCCAGAACTACTCAAGCATTGTGGACAACACTTTTTTTGAAGGAGAGGGGCATGCTAGGTCCCTATAATACTAGTGATTACCCCATTACTATTGTAGTTGTATCCCTTATTAATATTGTTGTGCCCCTATTGTTCCAATATTTTTATTACTGTGCCCCATATAATCCCTCTATTATTATTTTTGTGGCTTTATATTATTATTGTTAGGTCGGCTGGGTTATATTGTGACTCCTTAGACTCCTATATATATAAAGGAGGTTTTGTCATTTGAAATATCCTAGAATTGTTCATTTGTGTAATGTAAAGAAGGTTGTCCCCTTCAAGAGGCTGAATTCTAAGGCGTTGATCTCTCTTTTCTATCTTTCTGTGAGCTAGTTTCATAACAAACTATGAAAAATCAAGGAACAATAGATCCTACGATCACAAGTAGGCTCCAAAATTCAAGTGTAAGAAACATTTTGGTGGGTCTTCATCACAACAACAACACAACAATATCGTAGTAAATTATTTCACATAATCATATTTTAGAAATTTCACTACAAAATGATCCCTTCTTCATTAGATTTTGTATAATGAGAAACCAATTTTTTTTGCAAACTAATACTTCCCACTTAGCAAATAATGTAGATTCCAGTGTAAATAAACTTGTAAATATTTTTTTTTGGACCATGTATTTTTATAGATCAAAATATAATGATGGCCTAGGTGCAAGGTGCATTATGACCAACCCTAATGGGGAGAAACCCATTCTCACTAATAGGCTTGAGTTCGAATGCACAAATAACATTGTTGAGTATGAAGCATTTGTGAAAGGACAAAGAAAAGACATAAGCCTAGATGTTAAATATTTAAAAATAATTGGTGGCTCTGTAATTTAATTAAACAGGTAATAAACATTATTCATTGTGTTTCCAGTCTCTTAAAACATTATCAATTTCTTATTCAAGAATTGAGTTCACATTTCTTTTGTTTAATACTAGTCCCATTCCAAGGTTACAAAATAGATGTTTTGACATCTTAGTAAACATTGATTCTAACCTTACCACACTAAAAGGCTTCAGCAAATATAAATTTTGAATTGAGTTCACATTTAGACCTTCCATCCCCAATAATGTCTCCAATTGAACAATTTTCAATGATGATGAAGAAATCATAAATTTCCTCAGTTCTAAGGGAATATATGATAACAAGATCAATGATGAAGACATTGATGACAAAGAGTTGAATACATCATTAATTTAAAAATCCATTCCTAAATCCATAGTCAAGTTATTATAATTTTACGATCTTAAGGATATATTCAAAAATACTACTTATTGTAAGACTGAAACATTTTCCTTGAGATTTGAATTCATTAATCGTGGCACATATAAAAATCCTCAAAATGTAAATATAGGACTTGGATTGTCACAAGAGAGAGAGTCATATTTTTCACCTTCTTAGAAGATATCAGGATGTACTCTCCTCGAATTATGATGATATCAAGAACTATGATACCTCAATCATCCAACATACCATTCCAATGGTACCCAATAAAAATCATATCCAACAAAAATTAAGAGAAATTCATCCTAATATTGATCCTCAAATTAAATTAGAATCAAACAAATTATGGGAAGCCAAGATTATCATTAGCATTCTAAATGGGTATCTAATCTAGTTCCAGTTAGAAAAATAAATGGAGAGATAAGAATCTATATCGATTTCATAAACCTTAAGATAGCTTCTAAAAAAGATAATTTTATATTGCATCCCATGGAGCAGATCTTGCAATATGTTTCTAGGTCATAATTGATGTCCTTTCTCAATGGGTTTTTAGGATAGAATCTGATATTCATTCATCCTAATGATAGATTAAATACAAATTTAGGACTAAATGGGGAACCTATGCTTACCAAAATATGCCATTTGGTCTTATCAATGTTAGGGTAACATTCTAAAGAGCAATGGATATTGCTTTTAGAGGGCTGATAAATAATATTTTTGTTGTATTTCTTCACGATATTACCATATTTTCTAGAAAAACAAAAATATCGTATTCAAGACTTGAAATAAATTTTTGAGTGATGCAAGAAATATCATATTTCTCTAAATCCTAAAAGATAATTCTTTTCTCATCAAGAAGGTGAAATTTTGAGATTCATTGCCTTTAAACATGGAATAATAATAGACCTTGATAGCGTTAAATCCATATCATAAATTACACTCCCTTATAATAAAAATTCAATGAAGTCATTTTTAGGTCAAATCAATTTTCTAAGATGTGGTATGCCTAACTTTACAAAATTAATATTTCTTTTGCAAAACATGATCAAGAAGAATGAAACTTTAAAGTGCAATGTAATAGAAAAACAAGCATTTGAATTTATTAAACAATCCATTATACAAGTTCCCTCTTTTTTCTCCAAATTAAAGGATTGATCTTATATACATTTGCTTCTAATCATTCTTATGTAGTTGTTATAACACAGAAAAATGATCATCACGCACAAGTTCCTATAACATTCAATAGTTCGGGACGACAAGAAGCAAAATTAAATTATTGAGATGTCGAAAAGAAGGCATATGTAATTTTCAAATGATTTAAGCATTTCAAACCCTTTCTGATTAAATAACACTCAAAGGTACTTGTACCCTACTATGCTGTCAGAAATATATTAGTTCAGAAAGACCTCAGTGGAAAAGATCACATTGGGTTGTTGCATTGCAAGAATATGATTTGGAAACTAAGGATGAAAATATTTTCTGATGTTAATTAGGATTGTGTTAGTTGGTCACACAAACTATTTATTCAAAATCAGAAAATAGTTTAGATGATAAGGGGCCAAAGGATCTTCAATAGTTATATGCTATCCACGATGCTTCAATTCACAATATGCTGAACTGATTTATTTTCTGACTCATGGATTCACAACTTTACATTTAGAATCTAAGTAAAAACATGCTTTTATATTAAAATAAAATCCATACCAACTTACAAATGGAATTATTCTACAAAGAATTATGATTCCATGTTACTTATGTTTTTGTATAAACAAGAGGTTCACAAAGTGTTATAGGATTTACATGACGATGAGTTCGTGGTCACTTTAAACGTGATACCATTGCTCATAAAACCTTTCACGCATGATATTATTGGCTTGCTCATTTCAAAGATGCACATGCATATGTACGAAGACGAAAAAATTGTCAAACCTCTGTTGAAAGAGAAAATAAAGAAGTATTGCATTTAAAACGTGTTATCATTGACAAACCCTTCAATCAATGGGGCCTCCATGTAATTGTTGAGATCATTCCTGACTCGTATAACAAATATAAATTTATTCTCACCACAACATGCTACTTTAAGAAATGGGTGCAAGCCATTCTTCTTAAAAATATTACTATTGAACAATTGATATATTTTATTGATCAACATATAATCACTAGGTTTATTCTCCCAGGCATGTTAATTTGTGACAATGCGACTTATTTGTTTTCCAATGCACTAACTGATTTTTCTACCAAAAAGAGTTTCAAATTAAAATATTCATCTAACTATTATCCCCTCAGTAATGGCTTATTTGAATCAACCAGCAATTCTTTTTTAGAATCATTTATAGAACCATTGGTCACAATCAAGAAATTTGGCATAAAGCTCTCATATATGCCCTGCAGGCTGACATAATCACCTACAAAGTATCAATGGGCACTTTTCCTTATATTCTAGTATACTTGAAAGAAGCCATTTCACCTTCAAATACTACTTTGCTTTCATTTTCTCTAGTCTTATCCATCCATGAAAACACCTGCTCTACCTTTCAGCAATGTTGAGCACAAATATTTAAGCTAGAAGAAATGAGAGAAAAGGACGAATAAACCTATAACAATCACCAAAAGATCATCAAATAATGGTTTGACAGTAGTTCAACAGGTGACAAAATTTTTAAGTATGCTCAATTAGTTTTGTAATGGGATAAGGCACATGAAGATAAAGTTAAACAATCTAAATTCCAGAAACCCTTGGCTTGATCCCTTTCAAATCTCTAAGAAAATCAGTCCATCCACCATTACTTTTATAACGCTTGAAGAAGTGGAAGAAAATTTTCTCGACAATGGACTAGGGAAGATTTTATGGGCTAATATTCATAGGTAGATTGATATTCCACACTTTTTCTAAAAAAATGATTTGCCAATTTCCATTTTTCTAAAAATAAGTTCGCCCATATTTTATAGTATAAAAGTATTTTACCTTAAAAATTGCCAATATTATTTATTGTCTATTATAAAATAATTACATCTCTAAACATTTATAGAAAATTATTGTCAAACATTTTAATATTTGTATATTAGGGACTAGTAAGATTCATCGAGCTTGCTAAAATTTAAGATAAAATTCCATCATTAATTTTTTCCCTAGACTGGGCAAAATTTGAAAAAAAAAGTAATTCTTGAAAATTCAATTTATTCTTATTATCATTATTATTATTCTATAAATACGTAAATAATCAATTGTATACCCAGTTTTCTAGTCGTTTATTTGTTGATAACAATTCACAACATGTTGCATTTATTATTATTTATTTATATATCTTTGATAATAGATAATTATCATTTAGAATATTGCAGAAAAGTGTGAAACTTATATTATATTTTGTATCATGACGAAGTTTTATAGTCAATTCATCTTATGTAAGAAAATGTTCTTTACAAATACTTTGTATTTTATCCTTTTCCAAAAGTACAAATTTTGCTTTACATACTTAATGTGAAATAAGAATAGAAGATCATACAATGCATATCTAGTTGAATGCCATGATATTATTTGCTTCTAAATAAATTTCTCATCTCCCAACTTCTTGTACGCCACTGCAAAATTATGTGATCTTTAACATTATACTCTAAGGCGATTAACAAAGAAAATATAAGAAGTCATGGGAAGTGTATGTAAACTTGTCGAGGTACTGAATAGGCTCACTAGCAGTGGGTAAATGCATACATGATACTAAGGTAACTTGCTTGGGGTACTAAACAAGCTTGGTGGTGGTGAAGTGATGTTAGGTACAAAATTTTAAATTAAAAAAGAAAAAAGGGATGAATATATTGTTACTAAGCTATGGTTAGTAATCAAATCCAAAGCTTATTTTTTATTTAAAAATACATTGAGATACTGCTTCCCTTCCTGATAAAGATAAGATGAAAAGGTATGAGTAAAAGTTATCCTTTATTATTATTTAAATGGCCACAAAAACTTTGTCATGAATTTTTATTAAGTCATAATTTTCTTCCTTGTGCATTATTATCTTTTCCTCTCCTCATTAATGTAAAAAAAAGTTAACTAGTTCATTATATGTTGCCAATTGCTATAGAAAACAACAACCCTCGAATTTGTATTTAACCATAATAAAAATGGGGACCATTTAAATTTGTAACTTATACTTCTCTATTTTTCTTTAATATTTCATTATTCAAAAAACTCATAAGTCTCAAATTTCATATTTTTACTACTATAAATATTTAAGGCTTGATTCCATGCATTATTAACTAATTTTTAAGAAGGGCAAAGGCTAGAACTAGCACAATTGAGGGATATTTAAATGGTGAATGTATACTAATTTGAGCATTAACAATACCTTTTACTAAATCATTGCATATCTTATTCTTATCACTTTCCATGTCACCCAAATGTTCTTCAACAAAGCTTTTGAAAACACCTCTTTTCAATTATCTCTTATTCACTTTCCATCCCACCATCATGGCACACCATCCCCACTCATCCTTTCCCAAATATTTCATGCTCTCTTCCATTCAAAAGAGATCATGAAAAACTCCAATGGAAATGTAGCATGGCACTTCAGCTTGTCGACCCCTCTCCCGCTTCCACTCTAGTTATATAATTAAACCTTGAACTCCCAGCTTCCACATAATCTTAGAGCTTACTAACATGAAACTTTTGATGTATGCTCCTCCCATTTCTTTTGGGATACCATCCTCGAGATGACTTAGCCCATCTATGTGCCATTTATATTGACTCACAATTTTTTCTATTCTATCACTTATGCTTACTGTCCACGTCATCTAGGATCAAGTCACCCTCATAAATGCCTTAGTGTAATACTTTGCTTCTTTTACAATTTAGTTCTCATGATAAGGTAAACAACCACGATGACTGCCAACTAAATTCTCATCCAAATCAAATCTTGCTACCTATCATTCCAAAAAACTTCCATAGTAACATGGTAAATAGAAACGAAAGCTAGAAAATAATTTTTTCATATCTACGACCTTTCATTTGTTTTAACTACTACATGTGAATTTTGATGATTTAACGGTTAAATGCACTTATATTAAATTTATGGTTCTAATTTCATTTATCTAGAGAATAACTTTATAACCCTAATTTTCCTCTATAACACATAACACCTCTATGAGATCTATATCAACTTGCAATATGATTAAATAAAATAAGAAGACCTTGGTCCAACAACCAATAGTGACATTCCTAGAAGCAATTGACGAGAAATTAGTTGGTTCTTTCCTCTTTTCTGACGTTGTGTGCATGAAAGACTCTAGAATTTCATCTTGGAATTAATTGTATAACCTACTACATAAAGAGTTACCAAAAAAATATTACACAACAATGATATTATTGGCAACAGAGAAAGGTGGAAACAAAACTTCCAAGACAAAAAATAAAGATGCCTCAAAATATTGTCTGCATAGAATTTCTACTTAGCCCAAACATCTTCTCTACAGCGATATGATTTTTTGGGTGGTGGATAATGTGGATATCATGGAAAGGAGATGCATCACTTCATAGGGCACAGATTTTGGCTCATTCAAGCAAGAACATGTTGAGTGTATGTATCAATTTTCTGACCCACGATTTATGTATAATTATTAGTTTGCCGGTAGCTTTATGGAAGAGGAATCTAACAATATGGAAAAAGAACTCCCTGCTTCAATTAGAGATTGGAGGAGAGACCCCAAGAAGAATAAAGAGGAATCATTCAACAAATATTCCATACAATCCTTAAAATCTCCTTTTTTTATTTTGCCTCTATACTATGTAGGTTATTTGCTTATCAAAATGTGTTGCAGATTCCATTAGATTAGGTCTCTCTTATTCATAATGCTTCTGATGGATTTTTTCTCAATTGGGCCCAAATATTATTTTATAATGTCACAAAGCATATTCTTCATTTTTTCACCAAACAAACATCCACCCAAATCCTCCTTTTTATACGCCAGCCTTTGTAATGGATTCCATCTATTTCTCCTTATATTTTCTAGCTATGGGTTGGAAATGGACACTTGTTGATCCTCTGCACATCCACATTTATCATAATAAATTGTGAGAAGGGAATTAATTCAACCATTGTTATCAAATATGTCACCTTTTCATGGTTCCCATTTATCGATAATTTTTTTATTCCAAGACTATAAGAATGCCTGCAATCATTATGGAATGTTTATTAAGAATTGGGGATTGGTATGAAAAATAACATTTTACTTATATTAGGGTCTTGGGAAGTAACAATAAACCACATGTTTTACCTCTTTATATTCCAAATAAGCTATTATATAGAGAGGTTGACCACCAAATAGTAGGCAGATGGATAGCCCTTGTGTTAAACAAGCTTTCCAAGAAACTGTCACTAAAATTCCCCTTGAAAATTAGTACTTTCACTCATCCAAATTATGCTCATGCTAAAAAAGAGTTGAAACCTTTATATGAGCTAAAATTGTCTATTATTCCTGCAAATCCATACGATCCTACCAAGTTGGTTGAAAATTTAACTATTGATGCAAATATCAAGAACTATGCTGATGAGGAAAATCATTATGGTGAGCAATGTTTTGGATATTCTTCTTAGTTATTTTTCTGTAATAGATGAAAACAAATTCCCTTAGATAACTACCAAAATTGTCTAGTTTACAAGGACACAATAAGGCATACCCTGGTACTAAAATTACTAAGATTTGCAAGAAGATATATCAGGAAAGAATTACAGTACTTAAACATAATAAGCCACTCATCCAGTAATCACCCCTATTTGGGTTTCTTCTATAGATTCTTGGGAGAAAACTACTTCAGAAAATCCTGCACTTAATGATATTATCAAGGATTGGAAAGCATTTGTAGAGATTAATTCAGAGCCTGTTGAAGTAGTATGAGACACAATAATGCTCGAAACAAGTGTTATATCTACAATAGGACAACAATTAGTTGACGTGTCCCATCATACCTTAGGGAGTACTCTTAGAAAATCAAGTGTTATTTCTAAAACACCTATCATATCACAACCTAGTGCGGGGACAATTCTAACATCTCCAAATGTTATTATTCAATTAGAGATAGAAGAAATACCACCTATTGAGGCGTTTTACAGTCCTAAGAAGAAGGCCATTCTTAAAAAGAGCAGGACAAAAAGGAAGGTTTCTGAAACACATGCCACAACAACAACTATTGCTTTACCAACAACATCTTTAGATATAGTTTGGGAAGGCACATGAACAACAAACAACAAAGAACTTAAGGAATTAACTGAATATCTATGGAATTATGCTTCTTCCAATGTGTATAAAGTACCATAATTCAAATAATTGATGAAGTAGAAAAATGAAAGAATAAAAAAACTGGAAAAACATTCCTTACAAGCCCAAACACATGTCCAAGCTCAAGTTCCAATGGTTAGAGGCTCATTAGAGGAAAGTTTAGCCTAAAAGTGCCCATGAAATTTTCATGTAATCTCCATTTCATAGTGTGTAAACCAATCAAATTATTTTAAATTTAAAAAGAGTTACAAGTAAATATTTTGGAGGGAAAAGAAGAAGAACTACCTTTTTTAATTATTTTTTTGGCTTATCTCCTTATAGGTTTACTAAAATTTCAGGCATAGATACTCATTGGATGTAGAATTAAATTTCACATTCAAATACTACCTATTATGCATACTTTTGAGAATACCCACATTGGTAAAAATTTACGATACATTAACAAATTGTTTTGAACACATTTTTTTAATGTATCTTCAATTTTATCAATGTTAGTCTTCTCAAAAGTATACATAATGGGTACTCATTGGATGTGGAATTTAATTTTGCATCCAATGAGTGTCTATAATTTAAATTTTAGTAAACATATAAGGAGACAAGCCAAAAATACAATTAAAAAAGGTAGTTTTCTTTTTTTCCCTCCAAAATTTATAACTCTTATCTTATTATTTTTCGTTAGGAGCCCACTTTTAGGCTAAAATTTCCTCTAATGAATATTAGTTTGAAATTACATAGACGGATGACAATATAGGTGAATTACCAAAGAAGATAAAGAAAACTTAGGAAAATTCTTTATATCTTGTTAAATTTAAGAATGAAGCTCATGAGTTAAATCAATGACTTCAAGATTAGTAGCAACTTCTCTGCAACAAGATAAGCATAATTAAAGCTGTGAAAAGTTATTTAATTCTTTTCAAATGACAATGTTATTGAAATTAAAATATATTATATTGAAACCAAATACATACTCAGCGATTTTTTCCAGTGTCAAGGGGATCTAAAAATGTTCTCTATGAACTGGCCAGAAGTTAATGAAACCCAAAAAATATATAGTGCTTCATATTTGGAAAGATAATATACGCTTGGTTAAGAAATTGGTAAGAGATTTTGTTGTTAAATCTATCATTATATCACTTAAAGGAGAAAACATATTACTAAGTGATTCAAAGGAGGATCTCCCAGAAGCAGAAATATTAAACCAAAATTGGCATTATGATAGGGTAGAGTTCAGTAACAGGATTGAACAATTGTCAAATTTTAATTTCGAGTTAACACGGGAATTCCTCTCAAACCATATGGTTACGTTTAATTATTAAAGGTCATAATTGAACAAGTATATCAAGTGAGCATTATACCACACTCTCCTCCCTAACTTTCACATCTTCTCGAAGTCTATTAGCAATGGCAAACACCCACTAGCTCTTCATTAACAAGTATCCTTTTGAGTTGAATATTTCATTTCAAATTGTAACAAGATGTATATTTCTTCTATTCTTCCTTCTCTTTAGCTGAGAGAATATAAAAGATGTAACTATTCTAACTTTTTGTTTGAAATTTTATTTAAACCACTTTAGGGCTCAAAATTAAGGGTTTTGGAATTTTTCTTGAAAATCCTTCTTACACTTTTGTACTTTGTTATTTCTTTAATATAAGCCCTAAACCACTTGTGGATTCCATGTTTTAAAGGAGTAAGACAAAATTTGTACTTTTATTAGTCTCGTTTTCCTTCAATTTAATATTGGAATCTTTTCTCATGTATTGATACTGATGTTTATGATTGATTGATCGAAATATTGTCACTGTTGATAAATTGTTGTTTTTCGATTATGTATAAGTAAAATAAAATCATAAGTGAATTATATTATGAATTAATTTAACTAAGTGTTTAATTGAATTAATTAATTCACTTTTAGATTGGTTTTCATTAACATTAGAGCTTGAATATCTATATTTTTGGTTATAGGTTATCTTTCTTCTCACATATGTATATTATCACCCGAGATAATTATCATATGATATAATTTAGTTTATATTTATTTTGTTTTTATCATTATTTTTTATCATTATATTTCCATCATTTTACTCTAGCCATTACATATTTGATGTTTCCATCCACTAGAGTGACTTCCATATGGGTAACTTGACCCAATGTAAAAATGGTTGGAACCACTTGCCGAAATGAAGAAGATTCTAACTTGGGGCTCTGAATCAGTGGTCTCCCAAAATCTGATGAGGACAATTTCTTTTATCAACACCTACTAATAAGGTATAAGCCTCTTTGAGGGAAAACATACTTTTCACATGATGTTTCGAACAAAATTTATCTAGATCTTGTGCTATATATATTTTGCGCTCCTATAGGTCTTCAGCCAACATTGACCATGCATTTAACATGATAATTTCGCGAATTTTCATTTTACTTCTAGACAAACCATGTACTAGAGAGTTAGATTTATTTCCAGTAATCAACCAACATATGAGCTCCATGTTCCTTAGTGAAATCCGTTAAATCTCTTAACTCTAGGCCATCTCCCAATCAAGGGAATTTTTGTGAAGATTCTTCCTAGAAGAGAGATATTTTTCATTGCTAATCTCCTAGAAGGAATGTTCATGAGCAAGGTTCCTATTTTCCTATGCTAGATTCCTAGTATATCAACATAAAGGTGTTGATGCCTCTAAAATCGTTGCATCAACATCGGGAAAACCACCCGATTTGGACCTTAGTGCAACTCCTTTTTTGTTCGGTGTGGTGGCTCTGACTGGATGTAATGGGACCAGTTTCCCAGTGATATATGACTTGATAAGTGTTCTATTCTATAATGCAAAAATATATAAAGATAACTAATATATCCCATGTATTCTTTTAACAACACGATTTTATTATTTCTATTAAACAAATAACCATAAAGATGAATTATTCATAAAATAGAAATATGCATTCATATGATAATTACTTTGTTTAAGTAGTTAAACAATGTAATAATAATAACATTATCACATTGATCATAATGTATCACTGGCATATATATATTCAAATGATAACAATTCTAAAACGTTCAGAAATGAGAAGCTAAAGAATTGTTGGAGAAACATATATATATATATATATATATATATATATATATATATTATACATACATACATACATACATACATACATACATACATATATATATATATATATATATATTTCAATGTTGAAAAACATTTATTCACATAGAGAAACAAGAAAAGCACAAAGATAAAAGTACCGTATCCATTTGAATCCTCCCAATGTAAATAACATTCATATTCTACCTTCCTATCTAGGAACACCATTAAAAGATGCAATAGTGCAAATCTTATAAAAACCTCTTTAATAAAAATGCAGAACTTTGGTCTTGTTTCTGATCAAAAAATAATGGAAGTACAGTAGTGCAACTCCCAAGTCAAATCTTAATACAAATTGATGACCCTTTCTAAATACATGAAAGGGTCTTTAAATACTAAAAATAAGAACAAACTACCAATTAAAGTCGCTATGCACTAGTTTAACTATAAACATATAAATCTGGTATTTATCCTGAAAATCTCAGTGTTGTGGCAATTGAAATGAATTCATTGTATCGACCTCTTTTCCTATGTTTGCAGCTGAAAGATTGCAAGCATAGCCTAAATTTTTGGAGGTTGACTCATCCGTGAGTGTATCTGAGCTGTATAGGTGGCATCAGAGAGTTCGGAGATCATGTAGTTGATCGCATCTGAAAGACATTTCATTGACATTTTCTGGCTATGTGGCTTGACAAGGAAAAACCAAAACATTTCCCATGTCAAGCTTTGGATTCCTCTAATTTGCTTTCCCTATGTGCTAGTCCCTGTTTCCATTGTTGTTCCAATGATTTTGCTTTTGGGAGTCTTCCTGGGGAGCAATCAGTGATCAAATTGGCCATATGCAAACTGTTATTTATCAACTCAATCAGACCATTCATTATTGCTTTGCATCTGGATGTTGCTATTTCAGCTTTTATTAACTGAGACTCCCATTCGAAAAACACGATTTCCTTATGCAATTCCTATATTCTAGGTAGATTGGCAGCTATTCCTTCTTTGGAATCTTGCCAGGCTAGAAAATTATTTAAATTTTCAACTGTCTTATCTAATTCAAGTGTGGTGTCTACTACCCTTTCAATCATTGATGTAGAGATATCACATAAGGGGTTGGCTAATGATATATTGTGGCAAAGAATATCCAACTATCAGGACAAGGCTTTGGTTATTTCCAAAGCTTCTGTTCTGAATTCGCTCACTCGTGGATAACCTTTATACTTTTCTATCTGTTCTCTCATTTTTGTGATTTGTTCCTCCTTTTCCTTCTTTTCTTGTTCTCTTAATATCTGAAGCTTTCTCAACTCTTGAGACAACTCCTTTTTTTTATTAAGAGTCTACTCATAAATCCTTTTCTTTTCTAGCTTCAATTGCTCTTTAATTTGTTCATTTAGTTTCCTTTGTTCTATTAACTATTGTTCAAGTTGATTTTATTCTGTTGTTTCTCTATCGATTGTACCTCAAGTTGGGTAATCATCAGATCCTTTTCCCTCATCATATGTCTAACCTCTATGGCTTTATCCATTGTCACCACTATGTAGGCTCCTGCAAATTGAGACAACTTTGTCAAATCCTTGGAGGGATCGAATTTTGATCTCCATACCATGTTCATCACCTCTACATGAGGAGTTAAAAGAGGACTTTGATCAATTTTCCTCCTCTTCCTCTGTTTTTTAACTACAACCATGTGCTTCAGACTATAGAATACATCAAGTGGTCTTATTTCTTCAATTTGCAGTACAATCTCCTCACGAGGATTCTCAGGAATAATCTCTATGTCCTGCTGAATTCTGGGTAGGCTACTTGTTCCTTCAATCGAAACTAAGATAACTTCTAGCCTTTGTACTGTAGCCATTTTTGGCATTGTGAGCTCTTGGGATTTATTTGGGTTATTAATGATTCAGTCGAACTACTCCCATTCCTTGATTAACTTAGGATCAATATGAATATTCGTATCAAGGGGCTCACTAGTTCCTTCCCATGCCTGCTCCCTTTCTAGGGTCCTTTCTTTCTTAGGAGTCTTTTCACTAATATTCTCTTCAGCCCGGCCTTGCAGTTGAACAATAGAGGTAGTATTTAACAAGTCCAAAGGTAGTGTTTCCAATCTCTATGTTCTAAACTTGTAAAATTCCTCTAGCCCCTCTGCTCCTAATTTGATTTTAGCCAGTTGTTCCACCTGAGAAAATACCTTGGCTGAAGCAAATAAATCATCATAAATATCCTTCACATGATCAAAATTGGTGATTTTGTCTTGAGAAGTGACATTGTAGGCAACCAATTTGGGGTTGTACTGCCTTTTTAGGATGATTGCTAACTTTAGTATTTTTATTTTCTTAGCGTCCTTCTCTGCATGTTTGAAATCATGCAGAGTGAAAGCACCACATCGGAGGTGAAATGAAGGCCACATGTGCTTTTTAGATTCCTTTAAGTTCCTTGATGTCCCTTCTACTTTTTTCTGGTATGCCAATTCTCTAGCAAGTAGCTTATCCAAGATGTATAAAGGGAGAACATGAGGGTTAGCAGTGTTGCTGAAAAGCCTAATGTAGGTGAACTTTTTTTCACCAAACCAACTATCAATTGCAGTTAGGTTGACAGAGGCTTCCTCGGACAATCTAAGAGTGGGTTTATTGAATATGGTGTAATACACGAGGAGGATGAAACCTTGGCAGATTCTATACAAATGGATTTTGTAACGGGCTTTCCACAATTCCTTATGATATATGTGACAGGGGTTCGGGTCCTACGGAATCCATTTCCATCCTAGAATGGGATATTCATAATTGAAACAGATACTTTCCATAATATAAGCACTCATGTAAAATGGGGATATCACCCTAGTAGTCACAAACCTGCTTTTCCTATAGTCAAGTATCTGGTCGGCCATTTTATCAGACAAAATGGTTGCCCAATCCATGCTATAGCCATTAATTGCAGCCTCCATTAATGGAGCCATCTCTATAGAAAATTTAGCACAATCATGGACACCAAAGAATCTACACATCATCGCACCAGCATAAGAAAAAGGAGAGGACAACGAATCTATGGAGTACATACCCAATGATTCATGTTTGTGTTTGGTCAGAAAATGCCTCCATTGTCTGATAGGATCCAATTCGATGGCATTTTCTTTGGCAAAAGCCTCCAAGAATACTTTGTTATGTCTCTTCTTTGGTTCCGAAAAATGGTACATTTCTTTGGTATATTTTGCTCTGAACAACCCAAACATTCTTCCATCAGTTGTAAAGAAAGTTCTGTATGTGATATTGATGCTCTCAATAACCCACCTGACCACGTCATTATATGGTAAAAATTTCGCACGAGCTGATATTCTATGAAGATACGAGCAGGCCAAATCTTTGAGAGTATTTTCTGACTTATCTGCGCCATCTATTGTTGCTTCCTCCTCGATTTCTTTAGGATCCTCAACTTCCAACAAATTGTAGATACTCTACCATGATTCTTGGCCTAGGCCGAGGCAGGGAGTATCCGATATCAGGATTTTCTTCACTGGTTCTTCTTTAGCTATGGCAGGGGACTTTGCCTTCTTTGCCTTCTTTGTCATTTTAGCCAGATTCATCAACTCAGACTTGTTCTTCAGAGGAAACAAAAGAATATAACAGAGAAACAGACCCGTTCAAAGCCAATGCATAATATAAAGCTTAATGGTAATTCAAGCGTGATAAGTAATACAAAATGAAATATTACCATGGATAAAATCCTCGAAGGATTTAACCCTAATTGTTGTATTAATCACTATCGTAACTACCAATCGTGATAACTAAATGTAATCATGATATGTCACATCATACATTTTACTAACAATCTCTTAAAGCAAATCTCTTGGCTTTCTCGATCAGTGATAAGTGAAAATCAAGTATTGTACATCGGGAGGTTTAAAGGTGTAGCTTAAGTTGTTACCATAGGTTCCTCCGATTGCGATGAGGTGTTAGGAGGAGGATAATTAACAAATTATATGTTTTTTCCATTTATTATTGATTTAAAGTTTAAACCCACCAATATACGTTTAACAACCCTTTATCAAAAATTCCACTTTCCTTTATGAGATCACATCGATGAATTTAAAAGGGCTTCGTTATATGTCTCATGGTATCTGTGATGGCCGATTGCAATTGTATTATCACATCAGAGGTTTGGCATAGACCTTTGGGATGCTTTGTTTTCGAACTTGTGATTCGCAATCTTCGATAGAATTATCGCATCCGAGATTTGCCAATGAGAACTTATCCTTTTAAATAAAGAATGTGAGATATTATTTTACATTTGTTTTACAATAAGGTGTTGGATAATATCTATATCGGATCAAACCTTTTCATAAGGACTTTCATGTGTAATGTGATTAAAACCAAGCTTGCAATTTAACATTGAATTATTGATTTTAACTAAAAAGGGGCCCCATTTCATGTTAAAGTTTTGGAAAAAAATTTTGAAATCGGGAGGGTTGTTGTATAGCACAAAAATTGGCGATTCACAGGGAGAAACAGTTATCTCTGAGAAAGAAATGCAATATCCATAACTTTCTAAATTTAGAAACCATTAAAGATAAAGAAAACAATCTATGAATAGTTACATAAAAATTAACTCTGAATGTGATGAAAAGTTCTTTTGCAATTCCTTTTCCAATCCTAGAAATAAAAACATTCTAAGTTTATTTGAGCTTTTGATTGGTTGGTATAGACAAAGTAGGGGGCTTCTCCAACTTGGATTTTAAGTTTACTCTATTCTCACAGGTAGTACCTCTGCTACCAGTAAACGTTTATAGTCTCGACAGGGTTACATTTTAACCATTTAATCATCCATTGCTCCATCTATCTAAGAGAATGAATTTTGAAAGATAAATTCAGAAGGATATGTTCACACATATTTTTTCCTTTTGTGCTTTTATTCTTCCAAATTATTTTAAAAGATAAAAATCCATTGTCCTAGTTTGGTGGCCAATAATCGACAATGCCATTCACTGGTTGTAATTAAACTGAACAAGTTGGCTTGTGATGAGATTGCTTGTCTTATAATTATAAGCCATTACCCTACTTTTATATGCAATATTGGTAATGTCAGTTTGATTAGTCTCCTATGATCATGGTAAGTCGGCTCATTATGAGACCTCTTATCTTCTATCTCTAACATATTTTAGAATTACACTCTAAAAAATCATAAACTTAGTGGATGGGGTGAATGATTTTCTCCTTCAGAGTATATGGATGACAATTTTAGAGTTGTAGATGCTAAGTATGGACAAGTCTTTATTTTTTATGAATAACCTATCTTGGATCTTTAAAAATTTTGAATGATTTACAGTATTTCCAAGGTGTGTGAAGGCTTTTACAAATCTAAAATAAGTTCTCAGAGTTTTCTTTTGACTAACTTTCTCGAACTGCGATCTACTCCTTAAAGGTTTCCATCTATCGAAAGTAAGTGTTTGCAATACTTCCTTTAATAACTTTCCACTAGTAAAATGTCAATGGAAGACTATTTACAACCTTATTTCCTAACAAAATTTGAAACAAACAAAACTACATAATGAATATTTACAAGTAAGAAGGGGTTACCTCCTTAAGTAAAGAATTTTTTCAAGATAAGCCCATTGACAAGAAGAGAGTCTCTCTTTCCTAATAGATCTTGCAATATGAATGTTGATGAGCCTATATTCTCTATGATTTGAAATGGTCCAAGCCACATATTTTGAAATTTAGTGTGTTTACCTTTATCTTCGTGTGCTTTGTCCCATTTAAAAACAAGATCACCAATTTGTAAAAATTTTGGCCCTGTAGAATTTGCATCAAAACAAGATTTAATAACCTTTTGATGTTTTTTGTGTGTAATTCTGGCTTTTTCCCTTTCTTCTTCTAATTTAAGGATTCAATCATATCTCAATTGAATAGAATATGAGGGATTTTCTTCAATAAACTGCACTAATGCTAAAGATGGGAGTGCTAAGTTTTATGGTATGACAACTTCTTTCCCATATACTAAGTTGAATGGAGAAGTGCCTATTAAGGCCTTCTATGTTATGTGGTCTACCCATAATGCAAATATTAAAGACTTGTGCCAATTCTTTTGGTTCTGGTAAAAAATACTCCTAATAATCTTGATAAGATTTTCGTTGGTTGATTCTGCTGAACCATTACCTTATGGATAGTAGTTTGCAGAATATTTCAATTTAAATCCTCTCTTGAGAGCAAATTCATGTATGGTATTTCCAGAAAAATAAGATGCATTATAAAAAATTATAGCATTAGGTATGCCAAACCTGGTAATGATGAACTAATGGATGAATTCAATGATTACATCAGAGTTGGCTACCTTCAAAGGAATTGCTTCCACCCATTTGTAAAGTAATCCGTGGCTGTAAGGATATATATGTGTTTCTTGGAAGAATGTGGAACAATCCCTCCTATGATGTCCAGTCCCCATTGTTCGAATGGTTGTTCAATGTTGACAAGTTGAAAAGGAAAGGTTGGTTTCCTTTGTCTTCCACTGGCCGTTTGGAAAATTTTATGTTTCCTTACATAGTCATGGGTATCTTTGAATAAAGTGGGCCAATAATATCCAGCATGTATTATCTTATGACTTGTTGTATCACCTCCAAAATGTCCACCTGTGAGAACATCGTGTAATTCCTATAACACTTTTTGTGCTTCAGTTTTTTCAACACATCTTAGCAAAATCGAATCATAATTCCTTCTGAATAACACATCATCAATGATTTCGAAGTGTTTTTATTTCAATCTCAAGGCACGTTTGTTTATGTAAGAAATAATATGAGGAGCATATCCATTTTTTAAATAAAAGACCAGATCTGCATATTGAGATTCAGAGTTCATAATACTTATCTCATTTATTTGAAGAGCATTGTCTGAATCTTCATGTTCTGGGATGTTTGAAGCTCCTCATAACAACCTACAAAAACCTTGACCTCTAACAATTTTCGCTGGTTTAATATATAAATCATATTCTTGTAATGTTGTAACCCAGTTGGCTCTCTTCTCTCCCACTTATCTTTGGACTAGTAATTGTCTCACTACTGAGAATGGGACTATTACTTTTGTCTGAGATTTTAGGTGGAATGGCCTAAAGTGTTTAATATATTTGAACACAGCGAAAGATTGCTTTTCGACTTCAAAATAATTAATTTCAACACCTTGTAGCTTAGAATTTAAAAAGGATATAGGTGCTTCAACTTGCTGATCATTGATTTATGTTAACACAGCTGCATAGGAAGTTTCCGATGCTAAAGTATACAAGATAAAATAATTAGAGAAATTTGGAGTTTTCAATGTAGGAGCATTAATGAGAGCCTTTTTTATTAAATCAAAATCTTCCTTTTCATTATGCCCCCATTTGAATACTGAGTTTTTCTTAATCATGGTTTGTAAAGGTAAAACAATTTGGGAAAAATCAGGAACGAATATTTTTCCAAAATTTATTTGACATAAAAATGATTGCATTGTTTTTTTATTGTGTGGGAGAGAAATATCAGAAATCTCCTTGATTCTTTCTAGATCAATATAAATGCCATATTTAGTACAATAAACCCTAAAAGCTTCCCTTGATCAAGAGCGAAGAATGATTTCCTAGGATTTAATGAAATCCCATACCTCATATAGCATTCAAATATTTGCTTCAAATCATGTAAATGATTCACTATTTTATTCAAGAGGATAGTAATGTCATCTAACTAGACATCAACTAACTTATTAATCAATCCCTTGAATGATATATCCATTTCTCTCTAGAAGGTAGCTCTAGCATTAATCAAACCGAAAGGCATTTTCTTGTAGGCGTATGTTCCCCATTTAGTTCTGAAGGTTGTCTTCACTCTCTGTTGTGGGATAAACTCCCCCAGGGTCTATGGTGAATACCCTAGCAGACTGGAGGTTATCTATGCAAAGAAACACACATTCCATACAACCATAATGTTACTATAAGCAAACTCTATGATAGGGGGCATACCTGAGGTCCTACGTTTGAGAAGAGCCTTCCAGGGTCCAAACCCTTCTTGGAGTTCCTTTTGCTCCTTTGACCTGCACAACAATCAATTCAAGAAAGCACAGTAGTATATGGAATAAAAATCATAAAGAAACCATCTTCATATTATAATGAAAGGTAGTTAGTTATGCAATTAAAAAACCATTCACATATGAATCATAACATGAATATCATAAACATGAAGAAGATTTATATCAGGAACAAAGACATGTGTTTCTTTTATTATAGACAAATAAAGTACAGAAAAGGAATAATTTCACCTAATTCGTCCTTTCGCAGGCTCCAAGCGGAACCGTCTCCCGGATTCGTCCAGTCTCAAGCCTTTAACAAAATCCTTCCATGACTTACTCCATGATATCTCAAGTAGTATGAAATCATCAACACACACAAGGAAACAAGGGTATCCTGTAGAATGGGGGAAGTGTAGGAGGTACAAGGGTCTTCAGACTTGGTTAGGGAAATCTCAGCATAGTAATCATTCTCTCTCTTCTCTCCTCCCTTTGGCCTTCCCATAGAAGCCTTTTTGTACTTCTCCCAAAGTAGTTTTTTAGTTGGGAATTCATTGGGAACAGTTGGGCCACAGGCACTAATAGGTAATCAATAGGTAAAACCTGTGATCTCCGCCTGAAATTAATGAGATTTATTTTCTTTAAGTGTTTTTAAACATATACGTGGGTTGGGTATACATAGACCTGCATATACATGCATTTAGCTCAGGGCAATGTCGCGTATAGGGAATAAAACACTGTTTTTTAAATTTGGGACCAGGTCTGGAAGGAGGGGTTTCCCTAGGCCATGAGTGCAGCATCACAAACCTCAAGAGTGAGATTTGGAGCTATAACACATGCCCCCTAATATATGAGGTCAGAAGGGGTACATGATGGCTGAAATATATTAAGCAAGTTCATGGGAAGGAAATATGTCGAAAACTGAGAAGGACTGCACTAGAATTCAGCCTGCCAAGCCACAAAAGGAGATCAGAAAAAAACACTGTCTGAGGTGGGCATACCCATGCTCAGGAAAAGTACAGCATATCCACATATCAAGTACAAGTGGATCCACCAAGTATACAAGTATAAATGACTGGAAAATACATAATGGATCATCTAATCATGATCGAACAAGTACATGTCTGAATGTCACATATAAGAATGTCAATGATGCTGAAGGATGAAGAAAATCACTGATATCAAAGACTGATCCCAAAAAGCACCAACTGAACATGATGGAATAAGATGGTACTACACTACAAACTCAGGTGCCCGCATATAAAATGTCGCCATGAAGGACTGCAACATATAAGGTGAAGTGGTATCTACTAGCAGCAACAGGAGCAACTGTCAAGTGAACCAATGAATGCTGATACAACCTGAGGTCTTAACTGACCACCGTGGTACATTTCTATAGCATGGGAATAAATTATCTGAAGTCAACCATGTGAGAAATTGTTTGATTACTAGTCATTGATGTATACTGTTAACAAATGTGAGACTACTCACCGATAATGATAATGAGCGTCAAGGTACCCAGTACAAACCAACAAGTGTGAATAGATGAGCTGGAGTTGAACACCTGTAAGAATCTATTGATCAGGAGACAATGATGGTTTCCCACTGTCAATAGTGAAGGATCTGCCACTAATGACTGCAAACCCCAAGTTACTACCAAATGAACTCTAGATCTTTACCCCAGAGCAATGAGTCGAGGTCGATAGGGAAAGATCCGCTAGAAGGAAGGCATTAAGGCATCCTCAATCAATCTAGTGCGAGTGTAACCCATAGGCAAATAATGTGGAAGGAATCAGACGAAAAAGATGTAGTAACCAAATTGAAGTACATTTCTGGCATATGCAAGATGTGGCTAGTGCACGACAGAAACCCTCTGAACCAACCAATAATGAAAGTTGACATAGAGGCAAGGTATCCACCAATAGGGTCAAATGAAAACCAAGGTACTGCATGAATCCCAATATGTGATAATGCAAGCTGATGTCGAACACAAGGGAAACCACTCAGTCAAAGACCCATGATACTGATCGATGCTGAGCACAAGGTGACCTATCAATAATGAAAATAGGGCCAATGTGGAGCTCTAGGCCTGTCCTCAGAGCAAGATGTCATCGTCGATAAGGACAAGACCTGCCAACAAGAAGTCAATGGAGACCTTCTCAAGCCGGCACGAGTAAAGGACCAATATAACTGATGTGATGATAGACATAGCACTGACAACCAAGGATGGCCGACTGAAAAATAATTCAAGAGACACTGCAAAGAGGCCGACTCAAGCTAACCTCCCTTAAACAAAATCATGACTCAAGATGACTATGTGGCAACATATGATGACTCTGTATAAGCACATTACACAGGAGGCACAAACGAACCCTTCATATGATTGGAAGAGATAACCAATTGGGGGAGAACTGACTCAATAACAAGGTTAAGGCATACCTAAGTCAAAGTAAATCCCACCCAAATGGAGGAGACTTTGCTTCAAGTGCTTTGTTCAAGGGTGACACGACTTACTCTATCTACCAACAATAAATGGAAATACTGTCTTGTTCCTGCTCTTTTTTGGAATATATAATTTTTTTGGTATTTTTCTTTAAATCTGGAAAAGGAATAAAAAAATGCTATAGTACAGTGGAAATAACGAGTGTCAGTTAAGCAGATGATCTAGTTCCTGGGATTGGAATATTCCTATGCTCGATGCAGGGAGGCGGAAACTGGCCAGATACACTCAAAGGCGTGTTCCTTCCATGGGTCAAGGTATGTCAAGCTACAAAGGTCAAAGGTATGCAAGTTTGATTTTGCAGTCATCATGGTCAAAATTTGGCTTAAACATGAGTCCAAGTGAAGCTAGCTTAAGGCGAAAAGGTGCAGATAGTCAAAATGCAATGCAGTAGTACAACTCAACACAAAGGAGCCTCTAGGGTATAAGGCCAGAACAAAACGAAAAAGCAAAGAGGAATGAGTCTTCATCATATGAGTCATGGCAGGACTACAGAGGACTCCCGAGCCTACTCAAATCGGAGCAACATGGGCAACAAATGTCAGTGAGGTGCTAACTAGGATGCCCATGTAAAGGATGGCTCTACCATTGTGTCATGATTTAAAGAATTCGCGAGTGAAGATGGTTTGCGAATCATAACACGATGGGATCGACCCTATGGCAAGTGTATTGACAGATGGAGGCTAGTATGTATAATGCAACGGAAAAAATGGCTTCCATAACCTATATGCCAGTGAGAAAACGATACCTGCCATGACGGGTCAGCAGTCATGGAACCGTCTCCAAACTGTTGAAAATGTCCAAAATGTCCTGAAAATCAAACCATTCTCGACATTCCAAGCTCCCAAGCTAAAAGTTACATGAGACCAAACAAAATCGAAAGAAAAAATTTGACATTTTCAAAGCTTATAAAAAGGTTTTTGGACTCACCATTTTCACCATTTGAGTTTGAGAGCAGAGAAGTGGAGCAAAAGGAGAAAACTTCCCATACGCCAAATTCAACCAGTCTCCAGGTAACTCTCATTCTTATCTTGTAATTGACTGTGACTAGTTTTAGAAGTTTTGATTAATGTTTTACCGTTGAATTTTTTGCCAAAACTTTCTTCGCGGTGTATATGCGGGTTGGTAATATAAAACCCGCGTACACGTGGGTCCTACACATGACTGTGTGTAAAGGGACTCGCGTGTACGCCGCAGACATTTCAAACATAAAAACTAACGGTCCAAATCGATTATTCTTTCAGGATGCCAGTCACCTGGTGAGAAAGAGAGCATACCACGGTAGATGATGAGGTTATGAATAGTCCTGAGGCTTTGGATGCATTACGTGGATGTGGTTTGCTGAAGTTCTTCAAATTGCAAAATATGAAAGCAGACACATGTCTCCTCAAGATGCTTCTTGATTATTGGAACATCGAGGAGGATGCTTTTATGATTGACCAGATGCCACATAGGATAGAAGGGGAAGATATCTATTTCATCACGGGCCTTTCCTGAAGGGGAGAGGTAGTACATTCCCGGGGGAGAACACGGAGCAGTCTCTCGATCGAGGACTACATACAGATATATTGCCTAGGACATCTGAAGAAATTCGGAAGTCAGATTTCCATCACACATGTGGAGAGTCTATCATTGAGGATAATCCTGTTTACCATAGCTCGAGGGAACAGATTCACTTCTCTGCATCAGGCATCACGGCTAACCATGAGCGTTGTAGTGGCCAATCTAGGGTGCTAGATTAGACTAGATTTATTATCGACCTGGGTAAGTAAACTTCGAGGCGTGTATCTAAAATCTATACACATAAAGGATTCCTAACTAAGTGTTTGTTGTGATAGACGTCAATACTTCTTTACAAAAGGTTGAGATATGTTTCCCCTCATCTTAACACTCAGATCACCTAGGTTATCTAACTGTCCTAAGGATACAGTGTATCGCTAGACTGAGATTTTAGTCCCCTTACAAGGATGTTGTGCACAAAAGCTCTGTCTAGTTAACACTGAAACATTCATAAAGAAATAAAAAGCACACTAAACTTTAAATGCATAAACAAACAGAGTCTATGGAGATGCTCCAAAATATAACAATGGATCAAATCTCTTACAAGACCTGGTTCAATGATCTAACGATAAGATCTTCAAGCTATCACCATAAATACCATTTGTGAGAATTCATAATAAAATCAACAAAGTCATGAACATGAAAATAACATTAAACAGTATGCGCTCTATGTAAATTCAAAAGCTGCTAAGGAAACAAAATTAACAGTATACCAATCCACACAGGGCCCATCCATGTTTCAATGGTACACTAGAATGAACTCAAGCAACGAGAGTATTAATGCATAGACACTACTGGAGTAAAATTGTAACTATATTCAAGCACTGAAAATTGAAATTACATACAGGAGTTCGGTTCTCAAAACAATACACAGAGATAATAATCGTAACTCTCTCTAAAAACCAAAAATAATACACAGTCTTTATTTGCCTACCTATCCGAATCGAATGTAGATTCATTAAGCAGATGTTTCTAATTTTACAGTGGAGTGATTTTTGGTCATTCTAATATAAACCGATTTCCAAAAAAGACAAAACGAAACCGGTTTGGAAACCATGGCTTTTACTGCCTTTGTAACCAAAAGGCTGGGGTTTGACCCAACGTTGACTGCATAACCAAGAGCTTTTGATCTGCTGTAAAATCAATTTTTCTCCATGCATGTACATTTAGGAGCTCTTTCCTGTCTATTTCTTTGGCTTGCCTCTCATGCCATGTGTCAGATGATAAACCATTTACAGGATGTTATGACTTCATGTAACCTTTTTGTTGAAAATTCCTAATTTCTAACATAAAAATTCATAAATTAACTTTAATGCAAACTAACAACTATAATGCTATTAACTAATCAATTTCGATGGATGTAAAGGGGTCTATGGAGGAAAAAGATAGACAAATGATGATGTTTTTAGAAGAAAAGGAGGGTAATGGAATGGTACCAACATCTCCCCCAAGCTTAATGTCTTAGCATGTCCTCATGCTAAGCCTGATGTGCTGCCTCTATACTATGTCCCTGCCTGAACCTATGCTACCTTTAACAATGAATCTATCTTCTTTTTAGCTTGGGCTTCCTTCTGGATGTGGAGCTCATGCTTCAAACTCTTGTATTTCTCCTTGAGGGCTTTCTTTTCGGTATACCATTTAGTTTCCCAGTTGCAAATGTCAGTCTGTTCAGTCCTGAGCTCTTTAATATGCTCCTTAAGCTTCTCATTCTTCTGTTGGGTTTTCTTACTCTGAATTTTCAACATCTCACTCTCCCTCTTAATAACTTTTTCCAGCATGTTGGCCTCCATCAATTCTTCTTTTAATTTTTCAATTTTCTTTTCCAGCCTCCTTTGTTTCTTAATTGCAGGTGGTGAATCCTTTCCTTGCCTATTGTTTCTCTCAACCTCCATTTCGGCTTCTTGTCCATGCTGTGAGTGAGCACGTTTCTCGATGTCCATCGATGCATGTGCATTTGATTCGGGTCGATATTCTTGTGGTTCGGTATTTTGTGCTCTCCTGGATATTCTTGTATAGGTGGTGAAAATTTTATCTTGCTCCATTTTCTGGGCAGCCTTTTGTCTCATTTTTCTCGTCCTCACACTACTACTGGGTGGAGGGACATTGCTTGATTTATGCACGGGAATCTCTTCATCAATTTCAAGAATATATGTTGAGTGCTCTTGTTGTTCTTTCTCATCCTCTCCATCTTTGATTTGATTGGAAACCAGGAATTCCTTCCATGTCTTGCCCCTTTTATACACTTCAAATTCAATGAGAATCTTAATTAACCCAAAATGATATAAACTTTTGTCCTCATTACCTTTCTGCTTTTGGATGGTCTTTGAAATCTTGGTCAAGCTCTGTAAGAGGAAATATGGTAAACTAATAGTGCACTACCCCTTTAAATGTAACAGAAGTTTAATATGGTACAAGTAGACTATGCCATATCGACCCTCACATATAACAAACTTTTGGATGATATACACCATCTCGTCCCATGGATGCATCAACTAGCTCCTTGGGACACCCTTCTTCCAGTTAGCCGATGAAACCCTTAACCTAGACATGAATTGGGTCCATGATTTCTCTTTCAATTGTTTAGTTTTGAAGTACTTCTCTCCTTCTGGGCTGATCCCTAATGACTGTGCTATAGTGTCTTCTGAGACTTTAAATGAGAAATTACCTATCAACGCTTTCTCCCCATTAAATGTAAAGGCAAATTGTTTAGTCACTTCCTCGTTACTTCCATTAAACTTTTCCAAGAAGCGTAGCCACTATTTCTCTCTTAAAATTGCAATGCATTCATCGTGGTACTGAGAACTATCAAATGCGTTTGGTTCTACTCTATTAGTCATTTTGACAGAGAACTCTTGCTCTAACCCTCTTCGTTTATGCTTATTAATTGAACAAGGGTATTTTGGCTTGTTACCTTTTCTTTTCACTTCACAAAACTGACATGGTGGCATCCACTGTTCTTTGCAATCAGCTCCTTCAGTGGCTTGAGCAGTGACCGGATGACTAGCGTTGAATTATGGCGGAGGTGGAAATTTGTGAGCCCAAATACTGTGCTTTCCTTTCATAGCACTTGTTGTTCTCGGCCTCCATTTTTTTTTTTTAAATCACAGCACTTGAATTGCTAATATGGAACACCCTTTCTACAACTAAGAATGAAATAGAATTTTAACAACCAACTTGACCCAATTCACTATAATAATAACATAGCATATTCAATGTGCAATGACAGAGGAGTAGTTGTACTAAGTTGTGTGAATACCATCATGAGAACGCCGCGAGCATGTATGAAGTACTGGAGTGTAATAACGGATAGTCGCTTGCATGAGTCGACTTGGTCGATCGATCATGTTATAACTTGGTCGATTCAAAATCAATGCATGAATCCTTGTAACATTTGGCTTTCCAAGAGTTCACCACCTGTCCCTTGCTCACTGGTTCTTGGCCAACTAAGGAGATGTTGGACCGACAGTAAGGTATGATGGCCGATAGGGAGTGAATAACAAGGCTGGGAGGGTCGTAGAATAGAGGAGTAAAAAAAATCATAGGAGAAGTATGGTGATAGGCTATAGTGTTGGGAAATGGTAGGAATTAGGAATATGACAAGAGTGGTGGATACGTGGGTGCTTTTTGAAATTGATTATAAGCAGTTATAGTCATCACATTTAACACTAAATTAATGCAAGAACTTAAATGCTAAGAATAAAAATGATAACAATACTTTACACTTTTATTGGTTGATCAAGAGTTGAGTTGGCATGCATAAGTAGGATTTCTTATTCAGATATGACTAATCTTTGTTGTCCATAACAGGTCCCTCTGAGATGAATTTGGATGCAACAGGTCCCTCTAACATCTGGAGAATGTTTGTGCAGCCTCTCTGAAATCTGGAAAAGAACTATATGTGTGCAGCCTCCTTAATCTTTGATGTTTGATGGAGCCTCGGTGACAAGCAACCTTTGGATCTCTATTGAACTTTGTTGAAGCTTTGTTGAAGTAGCTCGAGATAGCAGTCTCTAACAGGTCCCTTTTATGTTTGTTGAACAGGTCCCTCTATTGTTGGTGCTGGTATCATGGTCTTCTGATAGGTCCCACTGCATAGTACTTAAACAGGTCCCTCTGATTAGAACAAATACAAAAACAACTTCTTTATTGAAATATTGGAGTCTTGAAACAAAATTCTTTGAGAATTTACAATGAAGAGATAAACTCTTTGAAAATTTGCAGTGAGGAGATGAGATAAAAAAACAAAAATGCTGATGCTTCTCCCTCACTAAAGCTTTGACTTGTCCTCAAGTCATTATTAAATCGATGAATCAACAAGAAACAAAAATAACAAGGAATTCTTACCAGCCAAAGAATTGGTTTTCAAGTAAGAATTCTGGGTTAGAGTGTGCTAGAGTCTGGTTTTCACATCTAAACCATTATTAATTTTTTTTCAATTTTTTTTATTTTTTTTATTTTTTAAGATTTTTCTTTTAAATGGAAATGAAATGAACTAAGGTAGAGGTACTACAGCTGAAGGCTGCAATATCTCCACCTCCCTTTGCTGAGATACAGTTTGAAGAAAATCCTCCTTGGTGATGGGCTTATGATAGAGTTTCAACCTATGGCCATTGACAAGAAAGGGGTGACCTTCTCCATCAATGGTAATAAGTTAGACTGATCCATTCTCATGAACTTGAACTATTTCATATGGGCCCATCCAATGTGTGGTAAACTTGGATTTATGATCTCTGAATTTAGAGTCAAACAGTAAAGCCCAATCTCCTTCTTTGAACTGTTTTTCTTGATATGTGCATCATGCCATTGCTTCCTTTGTCTTTGCATGAGGAGTGTTGTCTGCTCTGCTTGCTGCCTCATTTCATCCAACTGGTTCAACTGTTGAATTCTTTCTTGTTTTGCTTTATTAAGATCAATTCCCAAATATGTAGCCATCTTAAAAGTATGTATTTGAAACTCAATAGGAAGCATTACCTCTTTGCCATACACCAATTGGTATGGTGTAAATCCTGTAGTATTCTTCCACGTGATTCTATAAGCCGAGAGTGCATCTTTGAGCTTCTCCTCCCAATTCTTTCTGTTCATTGCTACTATCTTAGTGATAATTCCTTCCAATGTTTTATTTGTTGATTCCACCTAGCCATTGGCCTGTGGATGGTAACGTGTACTTCTTTTATGCTTGATTTGATATTTTTCGGTGATGTCCTCAACTAACTTTGAAGTAAACTGAGTACCTTGATCTGTTACTATCTCCCTTGGTACTCCATACCTTACAAAAATTTCTTCAAAGAGGAAATTTACCACTATTTGTTCAGTTGCCCGGACTAGTGCTTTAGCTTCAGCCCACTTTGTCACGTAATCAGTACATACTAGGATGTACTTCTTACCATTGGAAGTTGGATTGATGGTTCCTATGAAGTCTAGAGCCCATTTTCAAATGGCTCTAAGTGTACTTGAGGCTGAAGTGGCATCTCATCTATAGTTGTTGGCCTACCCATTCTTTGACAGCTATCACAACTCTTCACGTACTTCTTGGAATCCTTGAAAATAGATGGCCTGTAGTACCCAAGACTAAGGATTTTGAATGTTGTTCATTTAGCTGCAAAGTGCCCACCGCACGGTTCATCATGGAAAGATTTTAAAATATCAATAATTTCATCATTTCTTACACATCGTCTAATAATCATATCATAACCAGTGTAATATAAATTACCATTAACCCATGAGTATCGAGAACTTTGTTTGGCTAGCCTCTTCTTTTCCTTTGGAGTAAAATATGGAGGTGTTCTTCCTGTGGACAAGTAATTGGCCAAGTCAGCATACCAAGGATTCACTATTGAAATTGCAAATAAATTTTCATCTGGAAAAGAATCTTCAACCGGAACAACCTCACCTTGATTTTGCAGTCTAGAAAGAAAATCTGCCACCTGATTCTCCTTACCTGGTCTATCTAACATTGCGGTGTTAAATTCCTGTAACAATAACAACCATTTGGTAACTCTGCCACTAGTTACTAGTTTGTTCATTAAATTCTTAATGGTAGAATGGTCAGTATGTACAAAAACCTCATAACCAGTTATATAATGTCGGAATTTATTCACAGCATGTATGACTGCAAGCATTTCTTTTTCTGTGACTGTGTATTTTAATTTTGCAGGTGTTAGATTTTTGCTAATGAAATAAATGGCATAATGACAAGACTGCTCTTTTTGGCCTAATGAGGCACCTACTGCAGTATCAGATCCATCTGTAAATATGTGAAATGGTAGGTTCCAGTTAGGTCCTTTTAAGACTGGTGTGGTTGATAGCTTTGGTTTGAGTGTTTCAAATGCTTGCTGACAATTATCATTCCAGTTGAAACGTGCATCTTTGGCTAAAAGCTTAAACAAAGGTAAAGCTATTCGACTAAAATGCTCAATAAATCTTTTGTAATAGCTTGCATACCAAAGAAAACTTCTTACCTCTTTTTGAGTATTCGGAATTGGCAAATTGATAATGATCTGGATTTTTGATGGATCAATTTTAATGCCTTGAGAAGAAATATAGTGTCCTAATACTATCCCTTCATTTAATATGATAAAACATTTTTCGTTGCTTAGGGACAGATTAGCTTCAATACATCTCTTCAAAACTTTTTCAAGATTTGTTAATGCATGCTCAAATGAATCGCCATACACTGAAAAATCATCCATATAAACTTCAACACAATCATGAACTAAATCAGCAAAAATAGCTAATACAGCTCTCTGAAATGTAGCTGGAGCGTTGCAAAGTCCAAATGGCAAAACATTATAAGCATAAGTGCCCCAAGGACAAGTAAAAGTGGTTTTGTCCTGGTCCTCTAAGGTTATCCTGATCTGGTTTTAGCCAATGAAACCATCAAGAAAAGAAAATGATGATTTCCCAGCTAGTGTGTCTAACACTTGGTCAATAAATGGTAGTAGAAAATAGTCTTTGAGGGTGGCTTTGTTCAATTGTCTGTAGTCAACACAAATCCTCCACTTACCATTTTTCTTGGGAACTACGACCAATGGGGATACCCACTGACTGTCGAAGATAGGATAGATAAAATTGACTCTTAACAGTTTTTGTAATTCTTCTCTAACAATATCCTGAAGCATGGGGTTCATTCATCTCTATGGTTACCTCACCAATTTAACATTGCTATCTGTATAAATATGGTGAGTGCATGTTTCGGGGTGGATTCCGTGCATATCGATGTAGTCCCAAGCAAATGCCTTCTGGTATTTTCTCAATAATTGAATCAATTTCTCTTCCTGAGATGAGTCTAGGTGAGTGCCAATATTCAAAGTTTTTCCTAGACTAATAGCTATGGTCTTACTCTGTGTGTTGGTGATGGATTCGATAGGAAAAATGTTGCGAAATGTTGTTTGCAAAGAATGAATGATGCATGTCTCCTGAAAATTTTGTGCCAAAAGTTCATCGGCAGCATGGTATTGGTCATTCCTCAATTCTTCAGAAACATCAGGTTGAGAGAGAAACAATTCTACCAAATCATCATTATCATGTTCTTGAAAATCATAGATTTGGTTGATGCTGAAAACAGGTTGAACTTCTACCATATCATTGTATTTATCATCAAGCCATAAATTGTGTGCTACTGCTGGTGATTGTGCTAATGGGTAAAGAGTGAGTTGTTTTTTTCAGTTCCTCGTGAGATGATCATATTACCCGATCGACATCCTATGAATGCATCAGCAGTTGCTAACCATGGTCTACCAAGGATGATAGGGTGTCCTCCTAAATTGGATTTTTCTTGAAGAACAAAAAAGTCCACTGGATACTCCCAAGAGTCCAGTGAAACAATTATGTCCTCAAAAATCCCTTCAGGAATCACTTTAGACCTATCAGCAAGTTCTAGAACAATTGTTGTGTGCTGCAAGTTTGTGAGCTGGAGGGTTTTCATGGTTTCAAGAGTCATTACATTTATGGCGGCCCCAAGATCAATTAAAGTGTTTGGAACATGTATGTTGTTAATGATTGTAATGACTCTAGGAATACCAGGATCAACATACTTTTCCATTGAAACGGTGTTTTCCATAAGGCCAACTAAATGTTCAATAACATGAATGGTTTGTGGATCAACTCTTTTCCTAGTAGGCTTCTTAAGGCACAGTTCTTTGATGGCTTTAGTATATATGGGAATGTCTTTTATGGCTTGTAGTAGCGGAATTTTTATGTAGACATTCTTTAGCTCATCTAAAACATAAAATTGTGGTATAGACATGGGGAGTTTTGTTTGGACCAATCAGTCTGGAAAAGGTGATGGATGAAATGGTTGCATTTGTTTGTGTTTGATGTCATCATTTGGTTTCCTTTGAATGGGAGTTTCATTTTCATTTTCTTCGTTTTCTCCTTGTTTTTCAACTGCTGGGGATTCTTTGTGAAGTACCTTCCCAGACCTCAAATTGATATTTTGCAAGGGTAATGTGGGATATGAGGGTCCCTCATCTACATTGTAAGCTGGTCTCTTTGCTCTATTATTTGGATTTGGTACAGGTTGAGCAGGGATTTGAGTAGGTCTAGGAGGTTGTGGGTTAGATGGAAGTTGTAATTGTGGTGGATTTATTAGTGGAGGAGTAGGCAATGCTTGTTGAGTGGGTTGAGATTGATGTGGGTAAACAACTTGCTAAGGAGGATATTGCTGATATGATTGAGGATATGGCGAATATAGCTGATGGTATTGTGTATATGGTTGTGAATATGGTTGGTATGGTTGAGGGTATGATGGATATTGTTGAGAGTATTGCTAGGATGGTCTCCATTGTTGTTGTGGGTAACTCTTGTGCTGCCATGGCATGGGTACATTCCATGAATTCTGAGCATACATCTGATCATGTGCAGGAAATTATAAATTCTGATTTGGGAACATACCTTGAGGTGGAGGTCTTAGCTGCCATGGTCTTTTTGCGCCCATAAAATAGACATTCTCCATATCTGTATTGGCTGCCACATTACAATTCTGCAAAACCTTAACTTTAGAGCAATGAAATATATCATGATTTTCAGTACAAAAGGCACAAACTTGAATATTCTCTAATGGACAATCTTTCAAGGCATGCTTCTTCCGGCATTTGGACAAAAGATAGCCATCATTTGATCTTCCTCTTCTTGTCTTTTCTTGGCTTTAAGAGTGTCAATTTGGGTCCCTAATGTACTCAACAAATCTATTTTGAATTCCTCTAATAAGTTTCCTATTTCAGCTCGTGTGACACTAGCTGAAGCAGATTTTGTGGCTTTGGATGATATGGTTCTTTTCCCAATTTTTACTTTGCTCCTGGAATACTTTTCACATAGATCAGCGATTTCTTCGAAAGGTAAGGTGGAGATATCACCTTTGCCCATCAAATTAAGATCATCTAAGTATTCCTCTCGAATGCCCTTCAATAATATGGTTCTAATGAGGTCAAGAGTCATGGATCGATGTTTTGATTTTTGTAAATTGTAAGCAAATCGTTCCAAATACTCATCTAGGCTTTCATCCTCTTGTTGATTCATCCTAAAGATATCATATTTAGAATCCTTTGATCTACAATAAGGTTGATATTTCCTTAGAAATATTCTTCGCATGCCATCCGAATCAGTGTTGCATGCTCACCAAGTCCCATGAACCATTTTAGTGTTGATGCCTTTAATGTTGCTGGAAAGAGTCTAAGCCTATGGGCATCATCTGTGTAACCATATGTTCGACATACAATGTCAAACTCAAACAAGAATGAATCTGGGTCTTTTGAATCCATGTCATAAAAGTTTGGTAACACAGAAGGAGGTATGTTTTTCATTTTTATTTCCTCATCATTGTTGTCTTCACGTTCGTGGATAGTGTTGGATACCTATACCAATAGGTTTCATTTTTCATGATTTGCAAATTCAAATGCCAAATATGCTCTGCTTTGCTGACACAAAGATCCCATATTTCCAAGACAAGGCAAGGTGTGTACATGCCTTCAGTTTACTAAATTTTGATGGATGGTCCAACAGTCTAATCTGGATCATGCCATGTTTCAATTTTCTATTGTAGAATAGAGAAAGAAGTCTGTCCAAACTGTTT
>APFE030626858.1:343592-393358 GCA_000404065.3 Pinus taeda
GAGCAAGCCTACCTAACAAAGCAACATATAGAATGACTCCTACAGAAAATGAAGACGTTAAGAAACAGGTGCAAGAATTGCTTGAAAAGGGGTTGATCAGAGAAAGCTTGAGTCCTTGTGCGGTGCCAACAGTGCTGAGCCCAAAGAAAGATGGAGGCTGGAGAATGTGTACAAATTCAAGAGCCATTAATAAGATCACAATTAGGTACAGATTTCCGCTACCCAGAATTGAAGATTTAATGGACTGCTTGTGTGGCGCAAAATATTTTTCAAAACTAGATCTTAAAAGTGGGTATCATCAGATAAGGATAAGAGAAGGGGATGAATGGAAAACCGCTTTCAAGACCAACGAAGGATTATATGAATGGAGAGTGGTGCCTTTTGGGTTTTCAAATGCACCAAGTACATTCATGAGGCTTATGAATGAAGTTCTTAAAGAATTCATTGGTAAATTTGTAATAGTATATCTGGACGATATATTAGTCTATAGCAGGTCCAAGGAGGAGCACTTGAGGCATTTAAATTATGTCTTGCAGAAGCTACAGCAAGAAAAACTATTGATGAACCCGCATAAATGTTTATTCATGAAAGAGGAGCTGGTGTACATGGGGTTTTTTATCTCAGCTGATGGGTTGAAGATGGATCCCGAGAAGATCAAAGGAATTGTGGAGTGGCCTTCACCCAAAAGTGTTTTTGAGGTAAGGAGTTTTCATGGTCTTGCTAGTTTTTATAGAAAATTCATTAAGAATTTTAGTAAGATTAATGCACCTATTATTGAGACCATAAAAAAGGATAAACAAACATTTAAATGGATTGTTGAATCAGAGAGGATTTTTCAGCCGTTAAAGAAGAAAATAACTGAAAAGCCTATTTTGGTTCTTCCTGATTTTAACAAAACTTTTCAAGTTAAGTGTGATGCCAGTGCAGAAGCAATTGGAGGAGTTTTAAGCCAAGAAGATAGACCAATAGCTTATTTCAGTGAAAAGATAATGATGCAAAAAGGAAGTATTCTTCTTATGATAAGGAGTTCTACGCAGTTGTGCAGGCATTAAAGAAATGGAGGCATTATTTAATGTCAAAAGAATTTATTCTCTATTCAGATAACCATGCATTGCAGTTTATAATGCAGCAGCTAAAGTTCAGCTAGAGACATCCTAAATGGGTAGAATATCTTCAAAGCTTTCAGTTTGTGTTGAAACATATAACTGGGCAGTCAAACAAAGTTGCAGATGCCTTAAGTAGAAGGAATGTATTGTTGCAAGAAAGTCAAATCCAAGTGTTGGGTTTTGATTTTCTTAAGGAATTATATGAAAACGATTCAGATTTTAAAGAGGAATTTGAGGCTTGTAAAAATCATGCCTTGGCGGATAGGAGCAAGTGGTTGGATTATTTCCTACAAGATGGATTGTTATTTAAGAAAAATAAACTGTGCATACCACCCTGTTCGATGAGAGAGAATTTAATCAAAGAGAAGCATAGTGGAGGACTTGCAGGACATTTAGGTACAAAGAAGACTTTTGAGCAACTCAACAGATTTTATTTCTGGCCAAAAATGAAATCTAAAGTAGAGAAGTATGTAAGAAATTGTAAAGTCTGCCAGTATGCAAAAGGAAGAAACCAGAACACAGGATTGTATATTCCATTGCCAATTCCAGATAGGCCTTGGGATATGGTAAGTATGGATTTTGTGCTGGGATTACCAAAGACTCAAAGAGGTTACGATTCAATCTTTGTTGTAGTGGATAGATTTTCAAAAATGGCACACTTTATTCCATGTTATAAAACTAGTGATGCTTCTCACATTGCTAAGAACTTCTCACAAATCTGTAGACGAGCTCATGGACAGGAGCCCATGAAGAATTTTGTCCTCATGAGTCTGATGCAGGAGCATGTGACTCAGAGGGAAAATGTCTTCCAACTTATTCCAAAAATAAAAGAAAAAATCTACAGGCAAGGGAGTGGGGTCCTTTAGCCTGCAATTTCTATGTTTTTTAGTTAAAAAATAGGATAAGAGTAGAGAATAAAACATGCTATCTATATCACAGATAGATAAGTTGTAATAAAGCTTCACGTTTTAAATCATTCCATGAAAACCCTGCTTTTGTAATAGATAAGGTCTGAGAAGACCTATCCATTATTATTATAAAATAAAGTGGCAGCAAAGCTCGCATGAGAGAGGGGCGGTGCCAAAAGAATTATTTTTGAAACTTTTCTCTAGGCGTTCTAAAAAATTCAATGATTTCCTATTAATATGTATGCATGTATCCAATAGTTTGGCTGCACTGTGTATTGAAAGGCTTGGACCACCTTCCTATTCTCCGCTTGATGCTTTACTATGTATTGAAGCGTTGAATGGTTATTATCTAAGGCAGTGTCTGAATTATTTATGCTCGAGCAAATGGGATCCTTGGAATCGTGAACTGACCATATATCCAAAAGCTTATAGATATTTTCTACTCTTACATTAATCCATAGATTCGAAGCCAGGAAACTAAATACGAGCCTGTATGAGAAAAAAGAACGCCCCGAGGAAGTGCAAGAATCTAGATTTGTGCAGAATCAAATTTCTGTAGTGTTTTGGATAGAATGTGGAGGCACAATCCTGAGGTAGTTGCTGTAGAACACATTATATAACTACTAAGGCAACGAATCTCCTGAAGTTGTTAGAGGTCGCGAGAAATTTAAAATTATTGATTCGGAGTTGGGCAATTTATGATTTCAGTTATTGGAGGAAGCGAACAATTTAAGATAGCAGTTTCAGAGGAGAACTCTATTTGCGCAAAGTAATTACGATATTCTCTTAAGGGAACAATGGGTGCACGTGAAGCCTTATCAATACGGGTCCTCAATACCGCATCATAGAAGAGCCTTTGGAATTATTATGTGAATTAGTATGTGAGATGTCTGACTTACAGTAGTTGAATGTCATAAGGATCAGCTTAAGGGAGCGTCGGGTCCGAGGAGGTCTTCTCGTGTTGGAGTAGTGAGCTTTGGAGATCCGTCGATAGGAGAAGGAACAATATAAAGCGCGATTATATTATAAGTAATCTTGTTGAATTACTCCCCTGACATTGTATTGCGTAAGTCCATCCATTATGAGGCCATCGATAGTGCTGGGTATATAATCCCTCTCATAAAGCCCGTGACAGTTTGGCGTAATTCTTTTAGGATTACTACCGAAACGAATAAATCCCTGCTTCAATAATTTATTAAGATTGTGGTTCAGTGGAGAACAATGAAGCTATCAGTTTAATGACTGATATGCCTGAAGATAGTTCAAGGGAAATTGAGGCTAATATTCAGGAGATTGCTGCCAAATTTGGGAGATTATCCCTAACGTCTACACCCACGCCATCACCGAACAATAATCCAACTGATCAACCTTAACAATTTTCCCTTCATGAGGAAAGCATATGACATGAAATAGAGTCGAAACGATGGCATCCATCTCGTATACCCAATTCCTTCCTAAGAGGAGATTATAGTCTAGGTTAGCATCTATGACCTCTACTTCAATATTGACGACCTTTCCTCCAACACATATAGGAAAGGTCGGGATAATCCCATGCGACTTGTGAGAATGCCCATCAAACGCAGTCAGAAGGGTAGGTGAAGGCACAGATGAAGGAGATCCAATGGCCTTCCAGCAAGACATCGACATGACACACGTGGAAGCTTCTTCATCAATAACGGTGCGAAAAATATTAATCTTTCGGTATGTTGGTTGGATTAACTACCCCAATTACCAAGATTAAAGCACTTCGCTGAGCCAGACATGACTGGACAACCTTTAAAGCGAACATGGCGCATGGACTTTGGGCCAGATCCTCCACAATGGAATAATTCTGGGCATCCCTAACATTAGGATTGATTGTCGTGCGTTTAGTGGAACCTTTCGGTATCCGTGGTATATTCTCAACAGGGGGTCGCTCAATATGAAGGTCAGTATTTCCGAGAGCAGTTTTTTCCTTGGAAGTTTTGGCTTCACCGTAATCACGTGACCGAGTAGCCACATGTACATTAGAACCCATCATGAAAACGTTCGATGATTTTTCCCCTTCTTGGCTGCCCCCTGAGGAGGTACTAGGATTTGAATTCACGCCATCAAGCAATTGATACCCTTGGGGAAAAGGGTTGGTCAACACAGATTGAGAACTAGAAGCCCCTTGCTGCCCTAATAAGCGCTGAGCGTCCTGAATCTTCGGGCAGAGATGAGTTAAATGGTCTCCAATACAGAACTTGCATGGAAACTTGACTTTCTTTTTAGACTCATTTCTACCCCCACCAACATTATTGCCAGATTTATTTGTGTTAGCCTTCCCGTCCCGATTCTTTTTCTTACCTCGTCCTTTCTTTCCCATTGGAGTTTTTATTTCCTTTGTGGTTATTAGATTGGACAACATTAATCGAAGAGGGTTGGGAAGATGAAGTAGTAGACGATGTGACTTGGTTGTTTGAAGCAATTTGCAATGACAACTACTACAATTGGCTCAATAAGTTCACTGCATTCGTGTCTACCGATCCAACGATACCATCCCCATGGGGATCTGGCTTCGACTTGGCTATGTCAACCTTCGACCCAGGAGCATCTGGCAAGTATTTTTGTAGGATCCCAGACTGAGAGTAGATCAATTCTAATTGTTGGGCCCTAAAAATAGCTTGCTCCTCGGAGTAAAATCCGGACATCAAGACATCCTTCGAGATCTCAGGTTGTAAATATTTCAAAAACCATTCGAGACGGTACTCCAGAGGGATTTCAGCTTTAATGAGCCTCTTTGTCTGTCTCCATTCTTTAATATGGTCAGAAATGTGAGTTGCCGTGTCCTGACATCATAACGGACAGGCAACTAGAAATGATTTAAGACAATATTAGCTACATCGGCAAAAGATGTAAAGTTGCCCCCTGGCAACTCTATATACCATTTGGCCGCATTACCAGTCAAGGTGCACTGAAAAAGTCTCAATCTAACTAAATCATCAATAAGGGAGTTCGACGAGCACCACAAATGGAATGTGGTCACATGGTCGCCTGGGTCCTCACTGCTCTTCCCTTCGAATTTTGGAATTTCCGAAGGGAGTTTGGATGGGACCGGAGGCTAGGCCGGATTATATTTGATTGGATCATTTGTTAACTTTGTGAGGTCTGGCAAGTTCAAAGTTGCCAGAAACAGAAACCTAGGAGGACTTTGGGGGTTCCAGCCAGACTAGGTGAAACTCCCAAAGTTCTGAAAAGATTGGCCTGGATTTTGGAAGGCACCAGGCCACCTGAAGTAACCTATGGAACTAGCTAAACCAAAAGGCATGCCTTGTGATCGAGCATAACTCGGAGTTTGACCAACTCCGGCCGCAAAACCTCCATAACTAGCGAAGCTTCCTCCTAAAGGATTATAAGGAGCGGACAACCCCTAATAAGGATCCCAAGTAGAGGCTAGGGTAGGAGTACTTCGAAATGAACTAACTGTGGAGTATGGCCTATTCCCTTGTTGGCCGAGAAACGAATTCCCAGTTCCCATACTACTAACTGCAAGGTTAGTCCAACCTTGAAAAGGATTGCTACCTTGTCCTAAAGAAGAGAAAGGCATAGATCCAATTGTCGGGTTTGAATGTGGTATATGACCACTTCCAAAAGGAAAACGTTGGAATGAAGTTGATCCACCCATCATGCATGTGGTGGCACTAAACGGAATTGACGGAATACCTTGTGAATGGATGCCAAATGGGAAAAATCCAGAACTAAAAGCATTGGTTTGGGAGTTTCCACTCGTAGAAGGAATGAGGGTAGACCCAACTAAAGATGTGCTAGGAAAAGACCCAAATAAAGAAGCAGAGGGGATGGAAATAGTTCCTCCCCCTTGTACAAATATTGGAGTCTGCATAGTCATAGCACTTGTAGTAGAAGCCATGCTTCTAGTAGTGGTCATCGATGGTAAGTGCGTAATTTGACCTGGACTTGATGGTCGATGTGTTAGAGACCTAATGTGTTGTAATACTTCCAGATGACTAGGAGGTAGGGGATAATTCGGAGCCGCTAACGACACTGAGATTTCTTCTACCTCTATGTTATCTTCCGTCTGAAAGAGAACTTGAGAACGTACTGGAGTATTTCTCTCTTGTCTTGTGGAAGTACGAGGTCTATCTTGAACACTAATTCCCCTGAGGGGAGGATCAATCCCCGATGTGTCAGCTGCCACGGGATGAAACCCACCGTTAGTATTACCTCTGTGCCTTCTAGGTGAAGGCTCTAAACTTGGTGGTGAAAGACCATGAAGTCTTCGAGACCGTCTAGGCGATCGGCCAGCCACTTTGAATTTTTTTTTAAGGTCTAACTAAAGACTCAAAAAATTGAAAGCTACGCCAACTAGGAGCACAGAGCACACACTATAAAGTCCCTAAAGATATCAGCGAGTCAAACAACTTCCAAGTATTTCCGCTCCTCGTAATTATGACCGGACACCAAAATATGAGAAAGTGAAGTAAGGGGCCTTCCGAAGATAGTCTGGGATAATGACAGCCCAGTCCTATCAGTGAAGGTAACAAAGGAAGTTACGTTGACCTCCTAACAACAGCTTGCACCGGTGCAAGCCCCCAAGCTTCGCAAGGGTGCCCTCTAGTAGTATCGTTGAGAGTGATACAACGTCGACCTCAGGTGCCATGGGGTTCCCCTCCGCAACCACATGTGTAGATCCCTAGGAGTAGTAAGTAAGGTTACCAACTCATATCAGAAGCCAGGTGGAACAGTTGTGAGGTAAGTTCAGATAAGTAGGAGAGGGGGTATCTCTCTTCCCTGTCTTTACAAACCCTCGTACTTAACTCCCAGATCCAGAGCTTTCCTGGTCTTCCTAACGCTATTGGATTTTCACTTACTAATCAAACTCCTATGTCTGATAGTTTAAAATGGCCTTGGAGATTTAACTCTCCACTCACCTAATCCAAGGCCCTAAAATATCCTAAAACTTGTTGATGTATCTAACTCGAGAAATATAAAGTTCAAGTATATTTTAAATTAGCGCTTGATTTTGATGGGCTATTATTTAAGTCAAGGGATAAACGGAAGTGAAACTAGTGGTGTTTTGACACAAAAGAAATTAATAAAAACCAAACTACATGAAAATGCACTTGTTTTCATTTTTCGATGAAAAGAAATTTCTATAGGGTTCAGAGGAACTTCAAACAAAGCTACAACTTTTTCTTTTCTTTTCTTCAAACTTCACACTCACAAAAGCTAACAAAACTATAAATTCCTAGAAAGATGCACAAACTAATCCTCATGCAACAAGTACATGCCAATGCAAAATTCAAAACTACTCTTAAATCAAAAGATGAAAGTTGCTTGTTTATCAATTTTAGATTTGCCACTTAAATGTTTAGATGGAATATAAGTTTTTGTTGCTTATTTCGTCTAAGCACTAAAAGCAAGATGAAGACAGACAAATAGGCACTTTCACTCAACAAAAAGGAAAACTCAATCAAAAAAAGTTCAAGAAAGCAAAACAAAGTTTCAAGAAGTTTCCTTCAAAAGCAACTCAAAACGATTTTTCAAAAATGCTCTAACAAGACGGAAACTTGATGACCAAAAAATAGGCACTAAAGCACTTTGCGAGTTTGCAACACAAAACAAGTGGGAACTCAACAAAAAAAAGTGCTTTGAAATGCTCTTAACAATCAAAAAGCAGCGAGACGAGCTTGGCGATAAAAACCAAAAGATTGAAAAGACAACTTTCAAGAAAGCGTGAACAAACGACTTTCAGAAAGAAAGAAAAGTAGATGGTCATAAAAATAGTTCAAACATGAAAACCAAAAAGTCATTAAAACAAAACTCAACACAGAGATTGAAATCAATCTTTCTGCCCTGAATACACAGAGAAACCAAGATTCCTTACAAGAAACCTTGTGTGCTTAAGCAAAAACAAATGACGTTTGCAATAAAAACGAACAAGACCAACCTTTTCACAATCAGAGAGAAGTTGAAACAAGATGCTTGCTGTAAAACTAAAGAATGTGACAGAACAATGATTGTTCCAAACTGAATCAGACCAGAATACTATCTTCCATGATTGTTCCAAACTGAATCAGACCAGAATACTATCCTCCAGAAACAAAAATATTTTCAAAATCTTGAAAATTAAAGATATACGCGACTGTGTTTTCACACAGATGCGTGTATACACGACAAGGCTTAAGGAAACATGCATATACGCAGGTTCACTTAAGGAAATATATGTATATAGGCCTCTGTAAACAGAGAAAACAACGTATAAAAAAGCTTCCAAGAAAAACAAAAAACAGTCTGGAAAAAACTGATCAAAGCTCACAATTTAGGCACTCACTAGACAGCAACAGAAGATAGACAGACAGTTGAGCCCTGATTGGCTTGAATACACCCAAACTAGGAACAACAATAGTGTTTTCCCTAGTGGAGTCGCTAATTTTTTCTGGGATAAACTCCCCTATGGTCTTGGGTGAAGACCCTAGCAGACTGGAGGTTATCTATGGAAAGAAACACACTTTCCATACAACCATAATGTTACTATAAGAAAACTCTACGATAAGGGGCGTATCTGAGGTCCTACATTTGAGAAGAGCCTTCAAGTGTCCAAACCCTTCTTGGAGTTCCTTTTGCTCATTTGACCTGCACAACAATCAATTCAAGAAAGTACAGCAGTATATGGACTAAACATCATAAAGAAACCATCTTCATATTATAAGGAAAGGTAGTTAGTTATGCAATTAAACAACCGTTTCACATATGAATCATAACATGAATATCATAAACATGAAGAAGATCTATTTCAGGAACAAAGACATGTGTTTCTTTTATTATAGACAAATAAAGTACAGAAAAGGAATAATTTCACCTAATTCATCCTTTCGCAGGCTCCAAGTGGAACCGTCTCCCAGATTCGTCCAGTCTCAAGCCTTTAAGAAACTCCTTCCATGACTTACTCCATGATATCTCAAGTAGTATGAAATCATCAACACACACAAGGAAACAAGGGTTTCCTCTAGAATGGGGGAAGTGCAGGAGGCACAAGGGTCTTCAGACCTGGTCAAGGAAATCTCAGCATAGTAATCTTTCTCTCTCTTCTCTCCTCTCTTTGGCCCTCCCATAGAAGCCTTTTTATACTTCTCCCAAAGTATTTTTTTAGTTGGGAATTCATTGGGAATAGTTGGGCCACGGGCACTAACAGGTAATCAACAGGTAAAACTCGTGATCTCCACCCAAAATTAAGGACATTTATTTCTTTTAAGTGTTTTTAAACATATACGCGGGTTGGGTATACACAGACCCACGTATACATGTGTTTAGCTCAGGGAAATGTCACGTATACAGAATAAAACATTGTTTTTTAAATTTGGGACCAGGTCTTGAAGGAGGGGTTTCCCTAGGCCATGAGTGCAGCATCACAAACCTCAAGAGTGAGATTTGGAGCTATAACAATCTGTCATCTGAGTGCACCAATATTTGGTTATATCTAGAAAAACCATCCAAAAAGGACATTAATTTAAAACCAACAACTTAATGAAGAGTCTATTCCATAGTTGGCAGTGGGAAATTATCCTTTTGACTTGCTTTATTAAGATTCCTGAAATCAATGCAGATCCTAATGTCGCCATTTTTCTTTCTAATAGGTACTATGTTAGAAACCCATTTCAAAAGTCTAACTGGGAAAATAATCTTAGCTTTCAATAGTTTATTCAACTCTGCTTTAATCTGACTCTCTAGATTTGGATGTGTCTTCCTCAGTTTTTGTTGCACAGGTTTCTCCCCAGGAATCATTGGAATTATATGTTGTATGATAGAAGTAACATATGTTTTTAGATCAGCATAATTCCAAGCGAAAACATTTCTATATTTATTAAGCAACTTGATAAAGGAAAATCTTTCTTCTAGAGTAAGCCCCAGTCCCAAATTGATATTCTGTGGTTTGGTCTTAGTACCAATATTAATTAATTCAAACGTCAAAGTAGAACTTTGAAGTTTTGAATTAGTTACTTGTTTAAACCTATCCTTGATATCATAAATATCCTCAAGTTTGACCATGGATTTAAGTATGGATTTTTCCTCTATTTTTGGGTTTATTTGAAGATCATGGTCATTCTCATCAATAATCTAGTTATCATAGGATTTATCAGAAGTTAAGAAATTCAAAATGTCTTTGTCATGATTAAATACCCTCCAATTGGTGACATTGTCTGGAGTGGATGGTCTAAAAATCAATTCAACTGAAAACCTATCAGGCCTGTAATCCTCCGATGGAAGGAGCTTATAAGCAACATTGGCTAATAAATTAGCTACTACATTCTGAGATCTAGGAATGGGAGAAATATTAAATGCTAGAAAATGGGATATGAGGTCTTGAACCAAAAATTAATAATGCTTGAGGTGTCCTGAAAGGCAATGGATAGTATTCATTACCTGTTTGATGAAAATCTTAGATTCACCAAACACTTTTAGATATTGAACCTTTAGGCCTATTGCTTCGTAAAGTCCTTGAATCAATGCCTCATATTCAACAGTATTATTTGTACACTCAAATTCTAGCCTGCATGATAACATAGTTCCCCCCCCCCGGAACTAAGTAAAATACATCCTGCTCCTGCACCATCATTGGATTTTGACCCATCAAAATATAAAGACCAAAATATAGGCTTATATACAATTTTATCTATACAATTTCTTCATCAATAGTAACACATCTTGATGTATCTGTATAAGAAAAAAAATTATCTGTGATGTGAAACTATTGACAGAGAAAGGTGATGGTTGAGCATTAAAATTACAAAAGAATGATTTGGCTGAGTAATTTCCAAGAATGTTATTTTTTAAAGCTATGGGTCGATTTTCCTGCTCAAACTCTGTTACAGTATGGGTCATGTGCTTCTACCGATCGATCTTAATTTGATTTGGTTTCCCTTTATAGGGAAGCCAGCTATGAGAACAATCAGTAGAAATGTAACCATGGAGTTTCTCAGACCAATCCCTACTTAAAATTAACCCATAAAACTCAGGGATGTTAGCAATCAATATATCAATTCTCTAAACTACTCTAGGATCAGTTAATAACCTAATGGTGACTAAATTAATCTCTCTTAATACCTGAACCTTAGTTCGATCCAACTGAACAATATGCATTGCATATTTCTGGGGCTTAATGTTCAATTTTAAGCAAACTGATGATGACATTACGTTTGATGAAGCCCCTGAATCTATTAAGCAATTGTGTAGATTTCTATTGTATATTTCATAGGTCAAGAGAAAGGGAGGAGTATGAGAATTAGATCTATCTCCAATTAACACAACATCAACAACATCTACTCTATCCAATGGTGGCTTACCTGTACCTTTAGCCACCTTGGAGAGTACAACTTTGGGAAAGGGAGAAGAAGGTGTTGCATTTAATTCTTTTAGCAGCAATTTCTGTTGATGTTTAAGCTTGCTAAGCCCAAATAGGGAAATATTTGCTCTATTCCTCTTCGTGTCTTCTATAAAATTGTAATCCATAGAGTCAGAGACTACTAACATCTTGGATGATGAGGGCGGATTGGAAGATGATGGCTAATTTTGAGTAGGCAACACAATATATTTCTTTATGGGAGCCTTATCCTTGGTAGTAGGGCTTGCATTTTTCTTCTTTTGAGTTGTTTGAACAGGCTCTGCAATGACTTTACTCTTGGTACTTACTAGGAGTGCCTCCTGTTTGCTTTCAGTATCATGTTGGGAAAAATGAAGTCCCACATACCATGACATTCAACTACTTCATCTTCTTCTGTTTCATCAAATGACAAAATTGTGTCTTCATCCTAATCATTATTTGGATATGATTTTGCATTAGATGTGGCATTAGGTGGTTTTGATTCAGCTCTTTTGAAGTTCCTAAATGACTTTTTAGTGGTGGTTTCAGCTACCTGTTTCTTTATTTCTACCATTTCGTTAGACATAGTTTTTAAAACATTTTGCAAACCCTCCATATCATATGGATCTTTAGCTACTTTCTTCTTTGAATCATCCTTAAAAGTAACTTTTTTGCACTTTCTCTCCTCAAGAGTGGTCTTTTTCTAAAGTGATTATATGTTTCTCAACGATAATTTCTTCTTTCATATTCTCTGTTAAAGTAGGCTTTGCAGCTCTATCAACAAATATTGATATATTCGAAGGTAGCGCAGAAATATACCATTCGCTTCGAACGTTTTCACTGGGCTTAGACGTAGCAGGAATTATATTTAAGAGTTTATTGAATTGCGAGTTGAAATCTTTAATAGGTTCTCTCAATTCAGTTTTAAGATTGGAGAGGTCATTAATTAATGTCGTTGTGGATCTATCATCTCCAAATTTAGTCAAAAACAACTCCTAGAAAGCATTCCAACTAGTAATGGATCCTGATGGTAACGGAAAATACCATGATCCAACTACTCCTTGTAAGGTATATGGAAAAGGCCTCACAACAACATCTTCATCTGTCACTCAATTTAAGTTTATTGACAACATAAAGTTGTTTATGTGTTCTTCTGCCAGTTTTCAATATCTGGATTAAGCTTTGGCAACTATTTTTCAGAATGGGCTGGTAATTTACTTAAGGGAGTAGGCATTGAGACTGCCCTAGGATTCGTCCATGGCCTTGGTTGAGGTTGATTGTGAGCCATTGTGCTAATAGTAGAAGAAAGTGAGGATGTAGTTACAAGTGGTTGGGAAGAGAATGTCAGAGTACCAGTACCTTGTTGTACAATGATATGAAGGTGGGGAGTGGATGGTTGACTTTGTAATGGATTGGATGAAATGAATGATGATGATGAAAGAGTCACACTGTCAGATCCTTCATGTGTCTTCCTAGCTCTTTTCTTTTTAGGCAAACGAAACACTGTTGGTTCAATACCAAGCTTTTCGCTCTGTAATCTTGTAAGAGGATGAGAAGGAATGTATAGGGAAGTCACACTGCCTTGGGATAATTCAGAATTTTCTTGAGATATTGAAAACCCTTGTAGTTTGTGAATTAACCACTAAAGCTCAGGGGGTTCAAGAGTGGATTTGTCTGATATGTTCAAGTCTTCAACAGTAGTTGTTGACTTTTCAACTTCTCGATTTGGAATTGGAGATTTAGAATGGGAGGGAGAAGTTGGAGAAGATAATGAGGGAGATTTACTCTCAGAGTGGCCGATGGATTTGGATTTTCTCACCATTCACAGTTCATGCCCTTCTTCTAGCGCCAAAAATGTTGATGCCTCTAAAATCACTGCATCAACATTGGGGAAAACCACTGATCTGGACCTTAGTGCAACTCCTTTTCCGTTTGGTGTGGTGGCTCTGACTGGATGTAATGGGAACAATTTCCCAGTGATATATGAGTTGATGGGTGATTGGTTTGTAATCTATAATGGAAGTGATAAGTGTTCTATTCTATAATGCAAAAATATATAAATATAACTAATCTACCCCGTGCATTTTTTTAACAACACAATTTTTTATTGTTTCTATTAAACAAATAACCATAAAGATGAACTATTCATAAAATAAAAATATGCATTCATATGATAATTACTTTGTTCAAGTAGTTAAAAAATATAATAACATTATCGTATTGATCATAATATATCACTGACATATATATATTCAAATGATAACAATTCTAAAACATTCAAAAATGACAAGCTAAGAATTACTGGAGAAATATATATATATATATATAATAGTAATGTTGAAAATGTTTATTCACATAGAGAAACAAGACAAGCACAAAGAATAAAGTATCGTACACATTGGAATCCTCTATATGTAAACAACATTCAAATTATGCCTTCGTATTTGGGAACACCGTCAAAAGATGCAATAGAGCAAATCTTATAAAAGCCTCTTTAATAAAAATGCAGAACTTTGGTCCAGTTTCTGACCAAAAAATATTGGAAGTACAATAGTGCAACTCCCAAGTCAAGTCTTAATACAAATTAAGGACTCTTTCTAAATACATGAAAGGGTCTGTAAATACTAAAAATAAAAACAAACTACAAATGAAAATCGCTATGCGTCGGGTTAACTATAAGCATATTAACCTGGGATTTATCCTGAAAATAGTAGTGTCGTGGCGGTTGAAATGAATTCATTGTATCGGCTTATTTTCCTATGTTTGCAGGTGACAAATTGTGAGCATAGGTTGGATTTCTGGAGGCCGACTCATCCGTGAGTGTCGCTGAGTTGTATAGGTGGCATCAGAGAGTTTGGAGATCATGGAGTTGATCACATATAAAAGACATTTCATGGCCATTTGCTAGCTATGTGTCTTGACAAGGAAAAACCAAAATGTTTCCCATGTCAAGCTCTAAATTTCTTGAATCTACTTTTCCCTATGTGCCAGTTGCTGTTTCCATTGTTGTTCCAATTATTTTGCTTTTGGGAGTCTTCTTGTGGAGAAATCAGTGATCAAATTAGACATATGCAAACTGTTATTTATCAATTCGATTAGACTATTCATTGCTGCTCTGCATCTGGATGTTGTTCTTTTAGCTTTTGTTAATTATGAATCTCATTCGGAAAATATGATTTCTTGATGCCATTCGTGTATTCTGGGAAGATTGGTAGCTATTCCTTCTTTGGAATCTTGCCATGTTAGAAAATTATTTAACTTTTCATTTGTCTTATCTAATTCAAGTCTGGCATCTACTGCCCTTTCAATCATTGATGTAGAGATATCGCATAAGGGGTTAGCTAATGATATATTGTGGCAAAGAATATCCAACTATTGGGACAATGCTTTGGCTATTTCTAAAGCTTCTATTTTGAATTCGCTCACTTGTGGATAACCTTTATACTTCTCTATGTGTTCTTTCATTTTTGTGATTTGTTCCTCCGTTTCCTTCTCTTCTTGCTCTCTTAATATCTGAAGCTTGATCAACTCTTGAGACAACTCCTTTTGTTTATGAAGAGTCTACTCATCAATCCTTTGCTTTTGCAGCTTCAATTGTTGTTTAATTTGTTCATTTATTTGCCTCTATTCTATTAACTGTTGTTCAAATTGATTTATCTTGTGTTGTTGCTCTGCCAATTGTACCTCAAGTTTGGTAATCATCTGATCCCTTTCCCTCATCAGATGGCTAACCTCTATGGCTTTATCGATTGTCGTCACTATGTAGGCTCTTACGAACTGAGATAACTTTGTCAAATCCTTGGAGGGATTGACTTTTGATCTCCATACCATGTTCATCATCTCTACTTGAGGAGTTAAAAGAGGACTTTGATAAATTCTCCTCCTCTTCCTCTGTCTTATAACTATAGCCCTGTGCTTCAGACTGTAGAAGACATCAAGTGGTGGTATTTCTTCAATTTGCAGTACAATCTCGTCATTGGGATTCTCGGGAATAATCTCTATGTCCTGCTGAATTCTAAGTAGGCCGCTTGTTCCTTCAATGAGAACTATGATAACTTCTAGCTTCTGTATTGTAGGAATTTCTAGTGTAGTGAGCTCTTGGGATTTATTTGGGTTATTAATGATTGAGTCGAACTACTCCCATTCCTTGATTACCTTAGGATTAATATGAATATTCGTATCAAGGGGCTCACTAGTTCCTTCCCATGTCTGCTCCCTTTCTGGGGTCATTTATTTATCAAGAGTCTTTTCACTAATTTTCTCTTCAACCTAGCCATGTGGTTGAACCATAGAGGTGGTATTTAACAAGTCCAAAGCTAGCATTTCCAATCTCTATGTTTTGAACTTGTAAAATTCCTCTAGTCCCTCTGCTCCTAATTTGATTTTAGCCAATTGTTTCACCTGAGAAAATACCTTGGCTGAAGCAAATATATCATCATAAACATCCTTCTCATTATCGAACTTGGTGATTTTGGCTTGAGAAGTGACATTGTAGGCAATCGATTTGGGATCGTACTACCTTTTTGGGATGATTGCTCACTTTAACATTTTTATTTTCTTGGCTTCCTTCTCTGCATGTTTGAAATCATGCAAAGTGAAAGCACCACATTAGAGGGGAAATGAAGGCTACATGTGCTTTTTAGATTCCTTTAAGTTCGTTGATGTCCCTTCTACTTTTATCTGGTATGCCAATTGTCTAGCAAGTAGCTTATCCGGGATGTATAAGGGGAGAACATGAGGGTTAGCAGTGTTGCTGAAAAGCCTAATGTAGGTGAACTTTTTTTCACCAAACCAACTATCAATTGTAGTTAGGTCGACAGAGGCTTCCTCAGACAATCTAGGAGTGGGTTTATTGAATATGGCATAATGCACAAGGAGGATGAAACCTTGGCAGATTCTAAACAAATGGATTTTGTAATGGGCTTTCCATAGTTCCTTATGATAGATGTGACTGGGGTTCGTGTCCTTCAGAGTACATTTCCATCCTAGAATGGGATATTCAGAATTGAAACAAATAGTGTCCATAATATAAGCACTCGTGTAAAATGGGGGTATCACCCTGGTAGTCACAAACCTGTTTTTCCTATATTAAGTATCTGATTGGCCATTTTATCAGAAAAAATGGTATCCCTATCCATGTTATACTCATTAATTGCAGCCTCCATTAATGGTACCATCTCTATAGAAAATTTAGTAGAATCATGGAATCCAAAGAGTCTGTACATCATTGCACCAGCATAAGAAAAAGGAGAGGACAACGAATCTATGGAGTACATACCCAATGATTCATGTTTTTGTTTGGTCAGAAAATTCCCCCATTGTCTGATAGGATCCAATTCGATGGCATTTTCTTTGGCGAAAGCCTCCAAGAATTCTTTGTTATATCTCTTCTCTGGTTCCGGAAAATGGTACATTGTTTTGATATCTTCTGCTCTGAATGACCCAAACATTCTTCCATCAGATGTAAACAAAGTTCTGTCTGTGATATTGATGCTTTCAATAACCCACCCGACTAGGTCATTATAGGGTAAAGCTTTGGCGTAAGCTATTATTCTATGAAGATAAGAGCAAGCCAAATCTTTAAGAGTATTTTTTGACTTATCCGTGCCATCTGTTGTTGCTTCCTCCTTGATTTCTTCAAGATCCTCAACTTCCAGCAAGTTGTAGATAGTCTCCCATGAAGCTTGGCCTAGGTTGAGGCAGGTAGTATCTGATATCAGGATTTTCTTCACTGGTTCTTCTTTAGTTACAAAAGGGGCCTTTACTTTCTATGTTTTCTTTGTCATTTTAGCTGGATTCATCAACTCAAACTTGTTTAGCAGAAGAAACAAAGGAAAGTAATAGAGAAATAGACCCGTTCAAAGCCAATGCATAATACAAAGCTTAATGGTAATTGAAGTGTGATAAGTAATACGAAGTGAAATATTACCATGGATGAAATTCTCGAAGGATTCAACCTTAACTATTGTGTTAATGACTGTCATAACTGCCAATCGTGTTAATTAAATGTAATCATGATATGTCGCATTGCACATTTTACTGATAATCTCTTAAAGTAGATCTCTTGGAATTCCTGATTAGCAAATAGCGAAAGTGTCGTATCGTAGATCGGGAGGTTTAAAGGTATATCTTAAGATGTTACCACAAGTTTCTCCAATTGCGATAAGGTGTGAGGAGGCAGGATAATTAAAAAACCATATGTTTTTTTCATTTATTATTTATTTAAAATTTAAACCCACCAATATACGTTTAACAACCTTTTATCGAGAAGCCCACTTTCCTTTATGAGATCACATTGGTGAATTCAAAAGGGCTTTGTTATATGTCTCATGGTATCTGCGATGGTCGATTGCAATTGTATTATCAGATCGAAGGTTTGGCATAGACCTTTGGGATGCTTTGTTGTCGAGCTTGCGATTTGCAATCTCTGATAGCATTATCGCATCGGAGATTTGCCAATGAGAACTTATCCTTTTAAATAAAGGATGTGACATATTATTATACATTTGTTTTACAAAAAGGTGTTGGATAATATCTATATCAGATCAGACCTTTTCTTAAGGGCTTGCATGTGTAATGTGATTAAAACCAAGCTTGCGATTTAACATTGAATTATTGATTTTAACTAAAAAGGGGTCCCATTTCATGTTAAAGTTTTGGATAAAAATTTTGAAATGGGGACGGTTTTTGTATAGCACAACAAAAGGATAAACCCTTACTCTTATCTTGTCTTCTTGATAATGGAACAAGCTATAATTTTTATCCATATTTTTTTTCAAAAGCTCTTGACCCCCTTGTAACCCTCTCAACCATACTCTAGCTCCTAGAACCTTATTTAATATTTTTTGGTCTCTCGCTATAACACCCTCCTACCACATCTACCCAACTGGGTTAAACATGTGACGAGAAGTTACTATGATATGATTCGACCTCCTAATTCACCTTAAGGAAGTGGAACCGATGGAAACACATGATACAAACCTCCCACATTAGCAACAAGACTCCCAAGAACCATCCCAACCTCTTCGATAACCAACCCCTGGGTCCCACTGAGTCTTTACATTATTACACTCTTAGACACTCCCTTGATATGGGAATTCATGCGTCCAAAAAGATTTGGATGCTCCCACAACATGGTATGCCAATGTCCAATGACTTTTCTTCCTAGTATTGTGCCTGCATCGTTGAGAATTGAGCGACATTTTCAGGCTCAATGACGAGGTCACTGACCATAAATAAATGGCATCTTAAGAATAGAAAGATAACAGTGGAATGATTATACAAATGCAATTACTGAACAAGGTCTTGACTTGATCCCAACTAGCCATGATAGGCATTTCATGAAACATGTCATAAATATGTAATCTTTAGGTGTAAACATTAGATCGAGGCATAGGGGTCACATACTTGTCTGATAATCACTAAGAAGAATTGATTCCTGAACACGTTAGCTGCAATTTCATCCATTAGTCCATAGATACATTGCTCATTCATTTAAAATTTAAAAAATGATGAGAACCATACATAGTCACTGTCATAATACTTTTTCATAACCGACATATTAACAACAGAAATACAAAGGAAACAACAACCATATAATCCACATTTAAACCAATATAGTACTCATGAAATAACAAGGGGAAATAACCTCATATTAATGATGCAAAGGCCAACCAGTTGTGAGACTTCCATGAACCACTCGATCGTAGACATGGTTGAGCCAAATCTCTCTTCAGCCAATCACCCACATGCCATATTCCAAGAATGAATCTAGTATCTCATAACACACATCAATATAAAACCATCTAAATCTTCCAAAGGCCAACCACCTCAACCCATAAAACAGTGATTCCACCTCATGGTTTGATATCACAAAACTATCATTATAGTGGTCTCTACCCAAGCCTTCGAGGGCTCTGGAGCATTTGTTCTAACCAAGGCATTTAGGACTACTAATTCAACCCACATCTTATACAAGGCTCCATAGCATTTTTCTAACAAAGGCTCCAGGACTAGTAACTCAACTATCAGTTTCTATAGGGCTGTCAAGCATTTATCCAACCAAGGCTCTAGGACTAGTAACTCAACCCACCAAGGGCTCCAGTGTGTTTTTCTAACAAAGGCTCAAGGACTAGTAACTCAACCCAAGTTGTTATATGGCTTCCAAAGCATTTTTCCAACCAAGGCTCCAAGACTAGTAACTCAAGAGACATCATTACAAGGCTTCCAGAGCATTTGTCCAACTAAGGCTAAAGGAACTAGTAACTCAACCCAATCTAGAGGAAACATGAGAATGAAGTAGAAAACAATGAAATGAACCAGTAACACCATGGCTATCTAGGAAATGGAAAAGCTAGGAATATCCACTGTTAGTGTAAGCAATCCTCCATGCTAGTGACATTTCATGACCAATTAGCCACATGCATATGTCATGCATGCCAAAACTAGTGAAGAAAACATACATGTAACTCACTACCTATAAGCAAAACCCATCGTAGTTGCTCATCTAGATGTCCTCATGCACTTCCGTACTCTTCCTTTACCTTTTGTCTCCAAAACTTTAGGTATGCTAGACTCCTCCAAGAGTGCTTAAGAAAATATAAGTGCCCAAGAGTATGAGAGAGAAAGAGCTCGAAAACTGAACTCAAAAAAGTCTACACTGACCAAGCCTACCCACTAATCCTCATAAGCCTTTTTATCAATGGGGCCTCTATTTTCTTGAATTTCCATTATTTTCCTTCATTTTCCTCCACATATGAAACATGTGACTTTTCACCTTCCTTTTCTCTTAATTTCCATTGTTTTCATAAATAAATGTGCCAAAATGCCATCTTTCCTTTCCAAAGCCTTTCTGATTGCCTTTGCCAATTTCCTTAACCATCATAACTAAAATGAACGCCCGCTAGGATATTTTTCCCACCATTCCTCTTGCAATATGTGTCCTATGACGATAGTCTTATATATTTTTACATGGATTTTTAACTATACAGAACCCTCCCCCTTGGGGAAGCTCATCCTTGGTGTTCAACAACACCTAAAACCAACAACACTATTATAAAAAAATCATACTGCCCATGGAGCTTTACAACATAGCTCATTGTAGTATTTACAATGGCCACGACTGAAACATGGAAAATATACCATTTACTGATGCTTTATAACACATCTCATTACAGTATTTACAATAATAACCACATATACACACAAACACTTGCTTAGACCAACAAATAACCATATTGTCTATGGAGCTTTATAAATCTAACTCAATATAGTATTTACAATTATATACACATATGCACATTTTCTCATCCTGCAAATAAAAGGATATGATTTCTGCATCTGCAACAAGGCAAGATAGAGGCTCACATCTCCACCCTCAAAGTAATACCAACACTCACCTCCTTCCCAGGATGTCTAGAATCCACTGCAAGGTCAAATCTACATGTAATGGCCATCATTATAATCATGTGCCATTTGTCCTCTCAGTGGACTATTACTGGCTCATTGTTCTAGGGCACAATCCCAATGTGCATTATATTTCATATGGAAATGCTAATGACCAAAATAGATATATCCCCGACCTTCCCTTATCTACTATACAATATGTTGGGAAGTACGATCACCGCCCTTCCATGCAGTCACACACCTTCCAAGTTTTGCTCGTACCCCTATCCCGAGAATTCCATCCCTTGGCAAGGCTTCCTCGCATTGGAAGATACAATAAAAAGGCATATCCCTACCTTAAAACAATCATACTAGTCATAGCATGCTCATGGAAATTTATGTACACTATTGGGTACCAATGTCCCATGATGGCCTTTCTCCTAAAGTAATTTACCAACATATTGTTACATGTTCCAATTTCTTCATTGTTGTTGCTAATTGTTGCAGTCAATTTCAACCACCCAACCAAAAATGTTAATGCACTCTTGCACGAAACACATAATTTCCATTAGATTCAAAATAAATTGAAATAACTTCAGGTCCTACCACATTGGTGGCCCATCAATCAAGGTATACATGCCATTTTGTTTGTTTCCTAACACAACAAGTCAAACTAGCATCTTTGACCAAATCAACATGTATAAACATATCACATCAAGTTAGCTCAAAATATAACCTAGTTAGGTCAAAATCATAAATCATCTGTAACCATCATAAACCAGCACCATAGATCACATGTAATCATCATAGACCATAATCATAAATCACATTCACAATAAAACTGAGATAAAATATTGATACTTATCTTTTAATCAATCCTTAGTTTCTACTTTTTTCCTTATTCCATAAACACACCAGTTTGGTTGCCATGCCCAACAAAAATCCAATGCATTCTCCTCAACCATGTGCATATACACATAGTGTGCATCACACACATACAATCGTGCATGACATACAACACCATGCATTACATGCACCTACACCTAACATACCACACATACATCTACACCCAATGTAAAACACAACATAATACATACACCTACACCCAATGTACAACAAAATACATATATGTACACGGAGTATGACACAACGAAAACACATGTCATCATACCACAAATACACAGTTCACATATGTAGCACTGCGTTCCCGCAACACAGCATGTACGACATGCACACAATACCACATGTACACCAGTACCATGTGTATGACATGTACACAATACAACCTGTACAAAGCACCACTTGCAAAATGTGTTCACAACATCAGATTTACATGACACCACTTGCATAATGTGTACACAATGCCACATGTACATCGAACCACCTATACAATGTGTACACTATACCACATATACACAATACCATATGAATGACATGTACACAACACCACATGTACACAATGCCACATGCATGACATGCACACAACACCACATGTAGAACACGTACAAAACATCATGTTCACACAATACCACATGTATAATCATGGACACAACACCATATATACATAGTACCATATGTACAACATGCACGCAACATCATATGTACATGACACTGCATATACAACGTGTACATAGCACTATGTATACAACATGTACATAACATCATATGTACACAACACCACATATCCAACATCCACACATCACCATATCCACACAACACCAACATGTACATAGCACCATCTATAGCCATCACTGCACATGTAATACAACACCATATATACAACAAGCATACAACATCATATGTACACAATATACATATACAACAGTACACATCACCATAGGTAAAATCACTGAATATACAACATGAAAAACATATAAACAACAATAGCACTGCACATCGAAAACCATACTACCTCTACCAAGTAACCTTACTTCCAATGTCTTTTTGCCCCATGCTTATCCCAACATGTCGTGAATCTCGCTTCATTCATTCAGCCGATGTATCCCTCGGAGTTACCTATCATAACATAAACATGGGCATAATAGAAGCATATAAAATCAATTCATATCCTAATGATATTAACCTCATATATTTTTCATGACTACTCTCCCCACTTGACTCCTCATAAGACCAAGAACCTCATCATACCACTCACCTACATATGCAATCATTCCTCCATAAGAATTATCATTGGCAACCTTGTCAGACAATGACATACATATAAAAATATATGCATATAAACATTAGCATTAAACAACCATGATCCATGATGGCCGTGTGAGAAATGACATACATACATACATACATACATACATGTATATATATACAAACATCAACATAATCATGATCACAACATAATTACCAAATAGGATACGGTCAAGCTTAAGAGAACACCCTTTATCTATGCACAACATGTACAACATTGAGAACACCCATTCCCAACATAGCCAAGGAATTAGATGCCATACATCCATTCACTTTACCTTTCCTATTAGCTTTCTCATGATTCTCTTGCCACCATCCATTTTACAATAATGGACCGAACCAATCCAACCGATTGTCATATTCTCACCTTTAACTTTCATTACTCATGCACCGAGCTTTATTCGAGTCTTACATTACCTACTAGGTTTCATTCATCCCTCCTTCACCTCCATTAACTTTCGTATTTTCCAACCCATTCCCAAGACCCTCAAGACATAAAAGACAAGAAAAAGTGAAAACAAGAAGAAAACCGTGAAAACCAATAGCAATATGACACCATGATCAAAGTGGTATGTCCATACACTAGACATAAACAAAGTTGCAAGCAAAAATAATCAATTTCACAAGAATGTCAAAAGACACCATGAATCAATCCCCATGGTTCCCAATGCTTCCAAAGGAATGATCAACCTCAACCTTCTTCAAAATTTCATGGCAATCTCTTTGGCATGCAATGCTCTACATCATATTTCCATAAAAACATAACTATCAGTGCATAAAAAAACATAACAATATATTAGTTAACTTACCTCATTGTGACAAGCATATTGCTTTCAACTTAACACATCCACACCATCTCTCAAAGGACTCCAATCCTTTGATGGATCTAGTTATAACTAGAACCAGTTGTTATTCATGTCAAATATATATTTATGAATATAACACATGTCCTCATAATATCAGAAAAATTCAAGGTTACGAAGACTTCCTGTATGCAAACGAATCATTCATTTGGAATTTCAATTTCAAAACATAGCCAAAGCAATTCTCACCCAAATCCTTTCTTTTACCTTTACTTGGATACACTTAAGTCTTACTATGTACTGTCACATCACCGAATTATTAGTTATATAAACACATCAATTGCTACCTTGACAAGTTAATATCATGCATGTTTCACTGCAACTTCTTACATATGTCAGTCACATGTTCCTCAAATCAAGGTGCCATGTCTATGAATTTGAAATCAACCTTTACCAAGGCTGAAAATCATGTCATAACCCATAGTCAACTCATATTCATTAGACATAATGCTACAAGTATCAACTACTTACACTCAAGTACATATCAACTATCTCAACACATATATATTAATAGAACCATATTAAAATAGGATTATCTCTTCATGTAATCATATAGACGCATACTCATATCATGCAATTAATAAAAAATTCAAGCAACAGGTAGATGACATAATAGACATAAAACAATCAAACAATAAATAAATTACATAATCAAACATTCAAGCACCAAGTAGATGACATAATAAAACTCATATTGTAATATACCTCAAGGGAGGGTATCTTGTTTGCACAATCAAGCTAGATTAGCATGATGTAACTTCACGACATATCAATTCAAAAATAAATAAGGTCATGATATCCATAATATTCACTAGCTAACATGTTCACATCATAAGCTCATAAACAATTATCATTCATACAGAATAAGCACATTTGCACAGTCAGTTTAGATTAGTATGACATAATGACATATTAACTCATACCTAAATGTCATAACCCTAACCATTTGCATATAGAAATCCAACTTATTATGATACATATAACATCAATATCTTAATGTAATAACTCTAATCATCAATTTATTAGCATATAACATCAACAAGTTATATATCATGTTCATCAAAAACATATAACCTAATCATCAAGCTAACAATCATATAACAACAACAAGTTAATCTGTAACATACTTATCAACAACATATACTGTAATCATCAAGTTATCTAATGTATAAAAACAATAGAAATGCATACAACCACATGTTACTATCATTCATGACTATCCAACACATGTGCTATGACTACAATAATCAACAAGAATCTATCATGTATGTAACCATAACATAAATATAATGAAAGGGATACACATACCCATAATTCATATGACAATCCTTAACCTACCTACTTGCATGCCCAAGATACAAACCTTTATGATGACATACTCTTTCCTTGAGGTCCAATGCTACAACTTCACTTCGATGGTTTGCATCTGCTACTCTATCTTAGTCAACACATTAGCATCATAACATACTAATATCATCGTGATGACCTAATTGCATAAATTAACTTCACAATGCATGTTTTACCTACCATACATGCATAACCAGAACCATGAAAATGCATACATAACAACATATAGATACTAACATGCATAATAAATTCATATACAACCATACACTCATGATGACACATTCCACAACAACCCCATCAACCTTCACATGGCAACATCAGTACAACCATGATCAACACCATGCAAATGCAACAAACATGTGGATTATAAGCATAAGGAACACATAAAACCACCATGAATGCATGACCAACAGACCACCCATCCATTCTGAGTGGTGAATCATGCTCTGATACCACTTGGTAATACCCTCCTCCCACATCTACCCAAGTAATTAGCCAACCGGGGTAAACATGTGGTGAGAAGCTACTATGTTATGATTCGACCTCCAAAGTCACCTAAAGGAAGTGGAACCAATGGAAACACACCATATAGACCTTCCACATTAGCAACAAGACTCTGAGGAACCATCCCAACCTCTTGGGTAACCACTGCTTGGGTCCCACTGAGTTTTTAAATCATTACACTCCCGAGCGATCCCTTGATATGGGAATTCATGCATCCAGAAGGCTATAGATTCTCCCACAACATGGTATGCCAGCATCCAGGGCATTTTATACCTAGTGTTATGCTTGTGTCCCATGGATTTGAGCGACTCTTTTAGGACTAGAGCCCAGTTCACTGCCTAAAGCTAAATGACACCTTCATAACATAAACATAACAATGGAATGATGATACAAATGAAGTTTCTTGAAAAGGGGCTTCACTATATCCCTACTAGCCATGAAACACATTTCATCAAACACGTAACAAATATGTAATCTACAAGTGTAAAAAACAGATCTAGGCATAGGGGTCACATACTCAACTGAGAATCACTTAGAAGAATTAATGCCTCAACATATTATATGCATTTTCAGCAATTAGGCGATACGTACATTGCTAATTAATTTACAATTAAAGACATGATGATAGCCATACATAGTCAATGTCACAATACATGTTCGTAACCACCATAACAACAACAAAAATACCATGGAAACAACAACCATATAATCCACATATAAACCATAATAATACTCATTAATTAACAAGGAGAAATAACCTCATATTAATGATGCAAAGGCCAACTAGTTGTGGGACTTCCACGAACCACCCGAATTTAGACATGGCTAAGCCAAATCTCTCTTCATCTATTCACCCCCTTGCCATATCCCATGCATGAATGTGGTATCTCATAAAACACATCAATTGAAAACCATAAAGGGCTTCCAGACGCTAATGACCTCAACCCATCAAACAGTGGTTCCACCTCACGGTCAGACATCACAAAACCATCATGAGATCGGTCTCTACCCAAGCCTTTGAGGGCTCTAGAGTATTTGTTCCAACCAAGGCTTCCAAGACTAGTAACTCAACCCATAGCTTATTCAAGGCTTTAGAGCATTTGTCCAAATAACGCTTCAGGACTAGTAACTCAACCCACAACTTATACTGAGCTCTAAAATGTTTGTCCAACCAAGGCTCCAGGACTAGTAACTCAACCCACCAAGGGCTCTAGAGCATTTGTCTAGCCAAGGCTCCAGGAATAGTAACTCAACCCATGATGTTACAAGGCTTCCAAAGTGTTTGTCCAACCAAAGATCCAAGACTAGTAACTCAACCCAAGCCATTATAAGGTTTCTGCAAGTTTGTCCAACGAAAGATCTAGGGACTAGCAACTCAACCCAAGCTCCAGGAGACAAGAGAACCAACCAGAAATTAATGAAATGAACCCACAACACCATGAAACTGTAAGTGTCCAAAATTATGAGAGAGAGATATTAGAGAGAGAGCTCCAAAAATTAACTAACAAAAGTCTACATTAAAAAATCCTACTCACTGATCCTCAGAAGCCTTTTTATCAATGAGGGCTCTATTTTCTTAAATTTCCATTATTTTCATTCATTTTCCTCCTCACATGCAACCTATGACCTTTCACCTTCCTTTTCTCCTAATTTCCATTATTTTCATAGATAAATGTGCCAAAATGCCATTTTTCCTCTCCAAAGCCTTTGCCATTGCCTTTGCCAATTTCCTTAGCCATAGTAACTGAAATGAACACACACTATGATGTTTTTCCCACCATTGAGATTAGAATACGTGTCCCAAGAATGTGGCATTATATATATTTTACATGCACTTTTAACTAGGGATGTTACACTAACCCCTACACGTCCCACTAGTTTATGTAAGAATACCCTCTCACATGCCACCAAAGCCCATTTCTTGGAATGTTTTTCTCCTTGCCACACAAAATATCTAAAATTGGAGGCGATGAATTTAAATATAACCTTGGGCCTACCAATATAGAAAGTTTATCAATCGAAAGTTCTTGAAGAACTAAGTCAACAAGAACCACTCTACCTGCCATATTCAATGAGTGAAACTGTCGATTATCCAATGTGGATGTGATACTCAATAAAATATCCTGCTAGTAGGAGGTAATAAGTTTTCCACCAGAGGAATTTCAATATATTTAGTGGGGATATTTCCAATTTTAATATCCATTAGCCTTGCTAAAGAAGATTGCACCAACACACTAGTGTTAAAAAATAGATCATTGATTTTTATTCACTGATCACAGTCTCATAGGCTTCAATAAACTCTAATAAGATAGATTTTAAAGCCCTCGTTCAACAAAGGGAAGGCTCACAAAAGAGCATGATATCATTAAAAAAAATTGATGCTTAATAGCCTAGTCCAAACCAAGGTACAAATCCTCCATCGAGTGCCTTAACTCATATCTTCTTTGATTTACTTACCAATACCTTCAGTAGCTAGGATGAATAGAAAGGGGGAGATGGGATGATTGTTTCTTAGGCCACAAGATGGAATCATGGTGTTTGTAGGAGAAACATTTAGTATTATGGAAGAAAAATGGGTGGAAATGAGAAAATTAATCCATTTGATCCATTGTGGAGAGAAACCATAGGCGTGAAGAACCTAGAGAAGGTAATCCTATTTTAACCTATCATAGGATTTGGAGAGATAGATGGAAATAAGTAGCCAAACCTCCTTCAATTTTCTAAGGGAATGAATAGATTTGTGAGCCATAAAAATCCCATCTAAGATTTGATGGCCCTCAACAAAACTAATTTAATCATGAGATATAATGCTAATGAGGAGGGGTGCAATATGATTCAATATTATAGAGGAAATAATTTTGTAGATCACATTATAGATAGTGATCAACTGAAATCCACTAGGATCAATATATTTACTAGAATTTGGGATTAGAGTGATAAAGGCAGCAATAATCTCAAGCCATACCTATTTGTGTTGCTAGGAATCCTTGACTAATCCTTGCACTTCTTGTGAAAATTTCAACTATTGCAGTAATTACGAATTATTCTTCTAACTATAAATTAATTAGCAATTTATTTTACCACACAAACAACAAATAACTCAAAATTGTAATTTTCAGCAAATTAAATTATACGGAAGATAAAATTGAAATTGAGAAAATACTAGCACATACACCCAAAAATATGACCCCATTATTTTTGAAAAATATCCCCAAAAAAACCCATCCCTGGAAAACCAGTGTAGTAATTGATTGTTTTTATTATTAAGGAATAGTGAGATTATGAGTACAATCTATGGATACCCAACTGGCAATCCAAGTGGAAAAATAAACCAGGCAAAAATATCTGTGAGGAAAATACCTCAACACCACTCATGATCCTATTCCCTCAACTGGGAAAACTAGTTAGTGATATAGCCTCTGTGTGAGCCTCTACATAATGCTTGTATAGACCCAACTTGCGAAGCCCATAGCTACAAGAAAAAATGATTTCCTAGCTAACTCTACCTCTGGGAGAAATGCGCTTAGCCTCTTCGAGGATTTATGGATGAACAAAAATTGAATTTCTCTTCCCCTCAGAAAAATCGATGTCCCTCTGAAGTTATTTCCACCGCCTCTACACAACCCCTTTGGGAAATACAATTCTTCCATTGCTGACTCTCCAAATTTGGGAAAAATTTCCTCTCGACTCACTATCCCTACTGATCTCTCTCTCTGCTTCCATTTTGACTCAAACTTTTTTCGCTACTACCTCTAGAAAATTGAATTGACTGAGGAAGTTGATCTTTATGTGTGTTCTCCATCTACTCATTGAATTCTTCTTATAATATTTGGTTGGACCTCCAATGATTAAATCTTAATCATTGGCTGATATTATTTCCCATTCAATCTGTATTATTTTATATATTATTCACACCCTATTTCAATTAATTTTGATTAATTAGCTAGTTTTCCTAAGTTTATACTTGGGAAACATTAAAAAAATAAGCTAATAATCTAATTGAGACACTTCTAGGTGGAATTTCCATAAATAATTTTTGGTTTATGGATAACTCCTATTTTTTATCCTCTCCACAAATTTTTGAGACTAGAACACCTCTCATGCTACAAGACAAACAATTCCTCTTAGCGAGGAAAATGTTCTAGTGTTGCACCACTATAACAACACCTTGTCTATGTATCACCTTATGTCACGTTGTTGATGTCTAGGCACCGTGAATTCTTGCCACAGCCCATCAACTATTTTGTAACTATGACGATGCATTTGCACTACCACTGACACTACGGTGCTAATGCGAACTCAATATCTGCACTACAACTCCATCTCATCTGTTGTTGCTGCTACTACAACTAATGTAACTGAGAAGCATCCTAAAAATTGAATCAATTTTGCATTTTGAATTTCTCTCCTTTATCTTGATTGCTACTAGCCCTTCACTTTCCACAAGGGAATCTATGTTTATGATGACCCTACCATTGGGCTTTTTGCTATATTGTCAACGCTACACTACACTCCTCAACACTTGATCGCTACTATTCCATAATTGTCACCCTAGAAACTGATTGCTTGACTCATACTAAACCATATTTCTACTGAATATTTGGGGACCCTATAACAAGGTAATGATCCATGAAGAGGACACCTGAATGGAACCTCCCCAACTTCTACAACTTTTGTACTATATCTCCATATCGTCCCTCCTCACTCCTAGAGGTATAACTACAAACATGGAAAAATATTCCTCCATCCTAGAGGACAACTTGTCTATCTCTTTGGATGCTTCAGCCTATTCCTACTTCTCCACTTTTTCCTTCTTCCTAATAGGACACTGGGTACTATAATGGCCAAGATTGCCACACCTGAAGCATTTGACCTTATATAGGTCCTTCTTCTTCTTATTCCCCCCCATCCCTTACTGGGACCCTTCGATTCTAGGGCCACATTCTCCTCTTCCTTCTTACCCTTCATTATTTTGCTTCCACTTTCACTGATGGTTCTCTTTAGTAGAGCATGCCTTAATTCCTCCTATTTTAGATTGAAATGTATCTTTTTTGACCCATGCAATGTGTCTCTGAACAAAATAATTTATAAAAATACCTGTCACTCCTCTCAAACATTGTTCAGTGGAAATCATACAAAGTCTATTAGTTGAGGTGCCTCCCCAATGACAACAAGATGATCTCAGACCTCCTGAATTCTGGAGAGGACAAGATATATGCCTTCACCCTTCTACATCCTAATGCTTCTAAGCTTGTTTTGGAGAAACATCTTTCACTACTCGAAATAACTCTGATATAGTTGGGAGAGAGCATCCCACATATCCTTGGTAGTCTTCTTTCCCGATATATGTGAGACTGTATTGGACTCCATCCAAGATCATTCACTTTTCCTTCGCCATTTCTCTCCTATACTCCTTAAGTTGATGAACATCAAGGGGTATTCCCACCACATTATCTACGTAGGATTTTAGGCCATATTCATCCAAAATGAAGGACATCCTAGCCTTCTAGATGACATAATTAGAGGCACATTCCAACCTATCCTGATTTGTAATCCTAGATGTGGCCATCTCGAATCTACTCAAAAATCTCCCTCTTTCCCACTGCTTAACTGTTGGTTATTCTACATGCATGCCCTTTTGGAGTGAGAATTTTCCTCACAACTCCTGCCAATCTATAACTTGAAAATCAGATTTCAAAAACTTGAAACCCGTTGAGAGATATTCTACTGCACTGCTACTTGGAATTACTACTCGACTCTACCTCTACCTGGTAGACTCTTGCTCTAAGTAATTCAAAGTTTTCCTTCCACTCTAGAACTAGAAAATCGAATTTTTTCTCTACCACTCACATTTCCTAGATAGACCCTACACATACCCTAGAGAAATTATGTTGTTTCTCCCTTTGAAAAATGAATTTCTCCCCCTTCATCTTTGATATATTGATCTGATGAACCTTGCCTTGATACCATGTGAAAATTTTAACTATTGCAACAACTGGACAATTTTCACCAAATTAAATTTTCCCAGACAGACAATGAATAATTCACAATTACAATTTTCACCAAATTAATTTTTTCGCAAGATAAAATGGAAACTGATAAAATATAGGCACACAAAAACAAAAATATGAGACACTTCTTTTTCAAAAAATGTCTCTAGAAACGCCCAAATTGGGAAAACCGGTGCAACAATTGAGGGTTTTTATTTTTAAGAAACAGTGAAATTTTGAGTAAAATCTATGAATGTTGAAATAGGAATCCAAGCATCAGAATGAACTTGCCAAAATATCTTTGAGGAAAATACCTCAACACCATGCCTGATCCTACTCCATAAACTAACCAAACTAACCAGTCGTACAACCTTTGTGTGAGCCTTTACGCACTGCTTATGTAAACCCCAACTCTCTAAGGCAAAAACTGCAAGAAAGAATGATATCCTGGTTGACTCTGCCTCCAAGAGAAATTCCCTTGGCCTCTTAGATAATTTATAGACTAGCAAGAGCTGAATTTCTCTTCCCTTTAGCAAAATCAATGTCCCTCTAATGTTATCTGTACCATCTTTGTGCAGCTCCTCTGGCAGATACTTCCCATCTATTGTTGACTCTCACGATTTCAAAAAAATTCATCCAGACTCACTGTCCCTATCCCTCTCTATCTATCCTTCCCTTCTGGCTTCAACTCTTCTAGCTACTACCTCTAGCAAATCGAACTACCCAAGCAAATCAATCTGTGTGTATGTTCTCCATCTACCATCGTCTTCTTCTTATAATATTTTATTGGACCTCCAACGACCAATATTAAATGTTAATTGATGGCTAAGATTATTTCTCAGTCAATTCATGTGACGTTCTATATGGTTCACACCTTATCTCAATTAACACTCATTAGTAACGATTTTCCTAAGTTTAGGCTTAGAAAACATTAAAAGACTAGGGTAATAATCTAATTGAGAAACTTCTAGGTGGAATTTTCAGAAACGATTTTCTGGTTATGGAGAAATCCATGGTTTTATCATCTCCACAAAGTTTTCAGACTACAACACCTCTGATGCTATAAAAACTAACAAACTAACATTTCTTCTCTAATGAAGGACTGGCATGATTTAAAGAAATCTATTATGATATTTTCCAATACATTTGGCTTATTGATGGGCATAACCTTCACTAGTTATTCAAACATACAATATGAAATCTCTCACATTAAGGCATCAAAATATTCATGATTGACTAGTTGGGGAATATGGGTTGTTATCCATGAGATTACATCATGCATGTCAAGGACATTCTTAATGACTATATACAATTAGTATAATACCAATTCCTATTCTAACTCCTCAAATATTGTAGGGGTTGATGTTTTCGTTGGCTGTGAGTTAGAATATTTGGTTATGGTGATAATTCTTGATCATAGCTTTATGAAAGAACTTAGGGTTGTTCTCCCCTCCCTTAGCCATTGGATTGATGATTTTTGTCTTGGAATTATCTCCCCTTTCTTGCGCTTTTGTTCCATTCTATGAAATAGTTTTGCCTCTTCCAAAATTAAATAATCTGAGTGGCCTTCTTAGATAACGTTTTGTTGGATCTCTTGAATGTGTGGATCCAATGATTTATTATCAAAAAATATTGTTTAAACTCTTATTTATTCTAGTTTTTTATTTTGATTTTGAGAACCTTTAGCTTCAACTAAAAGGTATAAATTTGGTTTTTCCCTTAAATATTGATTTGTTTCCACCAGTCCTTAACCTCAATCAAGAATTTCGATCCTAGATCAGAAGATTTAGAATATGAAAGCATGATTTCTTGGTGTTATGTTCATATCCAAATCCAACGATATAGGTCAATGATTGGATTCTAAGTATGGACTATTAATTACCTATATAAAGATGTATTTTGGCAGTAATTGTTCTGAGATCAGGAAATGTTCTAATATACTAGCCACTTGGTGTCTCCCACCTCTACAATTATTCCATATGAAGACTCCATTATAGTTATGCACATTTGGGACCCCCATATATTTACATAGGATCCATAAATAAATGAGCCTCTCGATCTAGTCTTCTAAATCCACCATTCTTTTCCTTTCTTTTTAATGAGGTTGAAGTATCCTCCTACAATCTAAAACTTTTCACTATTAAAATTTATACTTGCAGTATATGGGTAAAAAATGTAGCTTTTTTTTGCTAGAATAGGAATTCGATCGACCATTGTTAACAAACTATTTCTTTCACCCCACTTATTGAAATTTTTTAAACAATATGAAAAGGAACATGATAAAGCCTTTTTAAAGGACCGCGTTAGTGTCCAAAACAACTACAAGACCCCCTGCACTACATTTTCAATCTAGTTCCATCAACTGGGAACGTTTCTAACAATGCTCAATAAGATAATTGATTTTTTCACTAGACAATCTTGTTTCCTTTAGAATAAAAATTGTAATATTTTATCTTGATATCATTTCTCAAAAGTGCCTTTGTTTATCCCTGATGTTGAGGCCTCATATATTCCAGGTTATTATTTTCATTGAGAAGAGGTTGAGAAGGGAGAAAACATGTTGGATTTGAAATGACCAACCCATTGTTAATGAGGAACTCCCCCACTTTTTGAATGGATTCCTTAGTATTTTTCTTAACTTTTTTCTTTCTCTCCTCGATGATCTTCTCCTTACCTTTGATTTTCTATGAGGATCTCTATAAATAGTCAATTATTGTTTTAGTTTCCCCCTCTAATTCTTGAAGGTGTCTTTGACATGAGAGGTAAATTTGGTAGTATTGAATCTTCTGTTCATTTGGGATACTGTATGGTTCCTCTCTAACCCATTCTTTGATGATATACATCATTAAAAATTATTCTTTGGTAAGGGGTTCCTAATTATACTTTGTATCCATCACCATCTCTGCATCCATAGCAAGTTATTTTATCTCTTAGATATTTAATGGGGATTCTAGGAAATTATGTTTCAAGGTGGGCTTATCTCAAGGGATGCCACCATTAGATTGAACTTCCATGATTTTCTTCAATAACACAATGTTCTCCTCTAGATCCGTAATTTCTGAGAATTGATTCGCCATTGAGATGTCCTTTTTTTTGTTGGGTCGAATGTTATGGTTTCTCTTCTAGTGTTGAGTGGGTCTTGTATCATGGATGTTGTGATTGGGTATTAAGGTTTTTTTATTTTGCTATAAAATCTCTAAAACCCTTATAGATCAACCCTCATAGATTCTCTTGCATCTTATTTTTCATAATTGGGAAATCCTCGATCAGGTGGCCACATTCATAGCATCAATAGCACTTGAGAGACATGTGCTTGTAGTCTAGCGGTTGAGACCAAATCTTGTCATGGTAGTCATTTCAAATTGATTATGGAAGTGGTTTGGATACATTCATCAATCCAAGACAAAAGAAACAAAAAAAAAAATCAATATTTAAATTCCCAAATCTTAGCAAAACTAGCATGAAGTCATAGAACTCATTGATATGATTCCAATAGTGTGAATGACACCTCAAATCGAGTTTGTATGATAAAGTTATGTTCATCTGATGTTTTGTGGAAATAAGAAAAACTGGGGCACTAATAGTGCTATGGGGCACCACTAAAAAAGACCACATGATACCACTAAGAGGTAACATGTGGCTACCTACAGGCATCCCCACATGGAATTTGGTCAGTAATGAGATGGACCACTCTACAGGTGACACATAGAAACTTACGGTTGGTTAGATGGGTTTACCCTATTTAAAAATATTGTTGTAAGGGATGATGTTCGAACCACCATCCTCGATGGAAATGGGAAAACAAGCCACAAATACCATTCACTATGCATATAATACATGAAAAAAATTATAACGATAACATTACATATTAAATAAATGGGAAAGGGGGCAGTGAGTTTGACCCTAACACACCTACAAACCAAAATTCTTTTAATGTCGATGAAAAGCAACACACTTGACCATGGGCCTAGGTAAGTCCATTGGCCATATCTTATAAAGACCATATTCACATAAGGACCAGACCCATGATTGAGGGATAGTGGAGGTCAAGTGTATCAACGCTCGACACACAAGTTGAGAGTTGACCCATGCCCAAATGAGCATAGATCTGGAGGTAGATTCTAGGTAGGTTTTCGAGCATATTGAACCATATTATATTGTTATTTGTTGTGGCGTGAAATTCAATGAGGAGGTGACAGTTTCAAAAAAATTTAAAGTTTATAGTCATTGTTCTTGAAATTTCTGAAGGAATCTTCATGTGTAGTTAGAACTGGGAGCTAAGTAGATTTCTGGGTTATCCCTACAAGTGAAGTACTCCCATATATTTTGCCATATATTTTGCCACTATTTTTTTGAGATAATAAAGAGGCCTCTCCAATTTGATGTTGGGCCCAAAGATGTACCATACACATTATCAATGAACTCTTATCAAATTTTGGTGCATTGTCTATATTGTCTTCTTTTGTATTACTTATCCATGGGTGTTGCATTTATGCTATTTTTATGCTCTTTATGCAATTTTATTTAACATCACTGAAGAAAATATCCCAGATCATTCATATATATGAGAATCATTGTGTAATAGGTGTATCAACACTTCTTTGTAACTTTATATTTTTTCACAAACTCACTTATATCATTGCCAATACCCTCAAGAATATTTGGTTTCCAAAAATCCTCAGATAGCGAGAACAACCCAAACCCAAATTAAGGATGTCAAAAATTATTCTTTCTCAAATTATAACAACCTACCAAGAACCACATAAATAACCCAACATTACTTAGGAAGTAAGGGTCATTTTCAAAGGCCCTATTCATGTCCTCTAAATTAGAGAAGATGACAATAAAAAATCCCTTGGCTTTTAATCATAGCTCAATTTAACCCTTAGTTTTCCACTTCACCTAAATCCATTTCACCATATATCATTCACAAGGCAAGATGCCCATCAATTTGCATATTAATGCATGGTATTTCATGAATTCTATCCAACAATTATTATTGGATGAGTTCAATAGGAAGCCTTATGCCGCTCACCCGGGATACTAGAAACTATTTTCTGCCATTGGAAAGAGTTATTTCTGGCATGGTTTAAGGAAGGATGTGGTTGAATATCTATCCAAATTCTTGGAGTGGCCATTGGTGAAGGAATAACATCATCATCTCGCTTGTCTTTTGCAACAAATACCCATTCCTGAGTGGAAATGGGAGACGAGCACCCTAGACTCTATCACCGGGTTACCTCATACTAAGAAGCAACATGACTCAATCATGGTAGTGTTGAGCAAGCTGAGAAAAACTACTCATTTCATACCCATAAATTCCATATAGAAGATGGAAAAGATTGTAAATATAATTATGAGGGAAATCTTCAGGATGCACGGGATACCCCGAGTGGTAATCTCTGACACGGATGTAAAATTCACATCCACATTTTTGAAAACCCTCTTCTCTGGGTTGGGTACCAAGATTCAATTTAGTATGTCTTAACATCCATAGACGGATGGCCAAATAGAGAGGGTAAATCAGGTTCTAGAGGACATGTTCAGAATTCCGCATAAGTGGGAGGACTACCTCCACCTGGTGGATATTTCATACAACAATGGTTATCACAACTCACTAGGCATGAGCCCTTTTATAGTATTATATGGAAAAAAGTCTAGGGTACCCCCAGATTGGAAATACCTTGATAATATATTAACACTGGGTCCTGATATGTTAGCCGAAATGGAAGACACAGTTAAAAAGGTTCGTAAGAATTCAAAAGCCGTCGAGGATAGGCAAAATAATTATGCAGAAAAGGAAAGATCTCATAAGGAGTTTTAGTTGGGGGATCATGTATACCTAAACATCAAAACCTAGAAAATTGCCTTATAGTGGAAGGTTTTTGCTAAATTAGCATCCTGGTACTTTGGAGCATTTCAAATCTTGGAACAGATTGGACCAGTAGCATACAAGCTAGCACTCCTAGGCCATATCCAAGTCCACAATGTTTTTCATGTCTCTTTGTTAAAAAAACGTCTGTACGACCCTTGACATATCATTAACTGGGAGAATATACAGGTAATAAAAGAATAAAAATCAGTAACTTATGAATTTTTGTTTTGAAAAATTTCTGACAGTAGATTTTATGTGTAGGTTGAACTCAAGGGAGAATTTCTGGCAATGCCTCTTCATATACTTGATTGGAGAGAAACCATCTTACGGAAATGATCCATCACCCAGGTTAAAGTGTAGTGGAAGCACTTCTGCCCAAATGAGGCTACTTGGGAAGAGCAGGAAACAATGTAGACAACCTATTTGACACTATTTTCCTGAAAAGAACATTAGGGACAATGTTCCTCTCAAGGGGAGGGAATTGCAATAGCCATTGATGCACCAGCATTTACTTATTACCAAGTTTTACTTAGTACTTTTATTTTTTATTGAGTTTAACCTAGATTGTTAAACAATTAAGACTGAGAAGCAACAACATATTTTTTAATTATTAGTTAAAAGTTTTGAGCATTTTGTAAAAGAACTGGAGAAATAAGTGAAATAACTCCTGAAATAGTTACAAGAATTTGCCCATATTTTTCCCTTAAAACGGGAAATGACAAATCCCTGGATTGGTTGGAAAAAAAGGAAGAGCAATGACTATGCTGTGGATTGATTTCCTTGAGCTGGATGGATGAGCCAGTGGGAAAGGATCACGAATAATAGTGGAAGGGTGTGAGACTTGAGGCTAGACCATTGGTCTTGATGCCCAAGGTACCATAATGATTTTATTCACTAATAGGAGTTGGAAGAGATCGTAGGGGGATTCTTGACATAATTTCCAAATATGTGACTGAGTGGTGAGGCCTTCCAGGCAAAGGAAATACATGCATGTTTAAAATTAAAGCAGGAAAAACAGATAAGTAGTATTTATATGCTTGGTATTCACTAGTAGGAAAAGATTACTTGGTTTATTATTATGTAGTGAAAGTTATCATGCTAATTAACTACTCATAAGACTCTGCCTTTGAAAATTAATAGGTATGTTCTATATTTTGTTACATTTCTAGCACATTCAAATATTTGCAGACATCGATGCATAAGAGAGATAATGATAATAGTGAACTTTCAACCACTGTAAAATAAAAATGCATCAATTATTTGAAGCAATAAATGAAAGAATAGATTATAGTAGAAATAGCTATATCCATGTTAATTTTCGGGAGACATATTGCCTTGCTAAAGTTTCAAAAGCATACTATCTAACTGGAACCCCAATATGCATTCTAGGGTCATGGTGACCCACAGAAATTAATAAATTGTATTCTCATTAACCTCAAAAAAAAACATACAAAAGATCAGAGATAATGAAAACTCACTAAAAAGGAAGTTATTTTAGCTTTGTCTATTTCAAAGATTAGTAGAGCACTAACAAGAGTTGTATATTAAACATAGTAGCCACGAGGGTTCGTACGGATCTTGGTCAAGTTCTGAATGAACCCCGTGAGCCAACCACCCAAGCCAAACTTCATCGACTTAAAAAGAACATCTAATCAAAAGAACAACAATTCTGAGCTTTAATAGAGAATCAGAAACATGAATAATCTATATTGTTCATGTTTGATAGCGAAGAGTCAAAAACCTAATACTGGTTTACAGACGACCAATCCAAACGTTAGAGGAAGCCCTGTTCACAAGTCCTCATAAATGATACAGGGAGAATTTGGAACCAGATAAATAGCACTTATGTATATATTAAAGCATCAAATAAATGATATACATGTAAACCATCAATAAAATCCTTAACATCAATAATACAAAATTGGTATCAAAAATATGAATCAGTTCAAGCATTGCCCATCAATTTACAACATTGCAAATTTAGGGAGAGTCATAGCATCCCAGTCACCGAAAACCCAAAGATTTCAACACAAGGAAATACACCAACCCCTTCGCTAATCGAGGCTCGTTGCTTGAAAGAAAAATCACCAGTGCAAGCCAGAGGAACAACCAACCTGGAATTGAAGTTAACATTTCTTATGAGAGAGCCGCCTCTCTCCAGAACCCCTCTCGAAAATACACATACTGCAGCCAGAACATACCTACAGTCCATAGAATGCCAAGGATTAAAACCTGACAATGACACGTAAGTGAGTATTTAACAGCGAAGTGTTTGTGCAGGAATTGTGCTTATCTAAGATGAGATATACCAAACAATGGGAGGTCTGACACAACTGTAAGAGCATGAAACTGTCTTTATGGGTTTCTGGCAGGGTTAACTTGCATGAATACACTTCCATTACATGAACCGTTACCTCTTGTTGACCAAAGGTTTCCAAAGACACTCTTGCAGGGTGAAGACACCAGATATCAATGGCTTTACCTGTCACAATAGTCGAGTAAGTTGATTTGTGAATGAATGTTAAATAAGGGAACAATTTAAAACACCAGGTGGGTTGTGGGTGTTTCTATCAACCTCCATGCTTTACTTGGCAACTGGTGGAGTTGACTCTTACGGGAAAGTTGCTTCATACTATCATCCGTCATTCCGGTTGCGCATAGTTGTAGATCCAAGCTCCAATCTTCTCTGTGTGACCAAATGACTCATGCGTCGATTGGAATTGTGTTATTCTGTAGGGAAAAACCCCCAATTTATTGAAACCATAGATCTCCTCTGATCTTGTTGGACACCTAATCCTAAAGGGTTAGCGTGGAAGCCGAATGGACAAAGCAGTCCAAGAGACCTTGGGATGTGAATCCCAACGGTCACCAAATGTACTATAAATGTATATCAAATTGTTAGTAAAAAGGTATCGTATGCTTTATCTTTCCTAATTGTTTTCCCTCACCATGTCTGTTTAACATGGTATCAGAGCCATGATGAGTGGCCTGTTTTCCCTGAGCAACTGATCTGAGTTGCCTTGAATAGTGCTGGCCCAGTCTTCACACCTGAAGGAAACGTTTGCCTGCCTGAAAACTGCGTACCTGACTCCTCCGCTGGCGTTGTCTGATGTGGTACCTGCCTGAAGACTGCAGACTTCGTACCCGACTCCTCTGGCGCCACTGTTTGACATAACGCCTCTGCCTTATTCCAGCGCTGCCTACGTTGAATGATGGCCTAACATCCTGCCATCCATAACCCACGTGTACCAAATCTCTGCGTGAAAGATTGCGAAGGATTGAACGCTGGTCTGGTATATCTTAGTTACTTTATTTTACTCCAGGTTTGCATTATTGTTCGATTTTGAAACAGCTGGGGCGCTCTCCCTTGTGTGACCAGTCAAACTCTGGGCATATTTTGACCAAAACATAGTCATTAGTTTTGGGCGGCTGACATCTCCATAAATAATCGGTGGCTTCATGCAACGAGAACCATAAGACTGTACCCAGCCATTAACTGTGAATGCAAATCCCTGAACGTTGTTCCCCAAAATATTCTACCATGTCGTTTCTCTCAGGTTCACCATGCACTAGAACATCGATATCCAGATCTTCCTGCAGTTTAACCACTTTTGCAATTTCCTGCTGAATGGACTGAATGTAATCTGCTTCTAAAATCTTGTTTGATTTGTATTCATGGAAGTTCTACTGTCTGAGGAAAAGACCTCTTTGTAAACCGGCAGAATTGAATCAAGCAGAGAAAGAAGGTTGAATAAAACGTAAGACTGCTGATAATCTTACGGTAGTTTTGGTCTGCCTCCAATCTGAGCCACCGCCAAATCTTGTAGTTCCCAGGTCACGAGTGCGGAGAAGCATATCCGCAGAAGGTTTGCGTACAAAGCTATTTAGACAGCTTGCGGAGTTAAAAGTTCTTTTTTTTCTTTGCAGAGAAAATAGATGGTATTGTGGAAGGCTGATAGCATTAAATTCTGAGAGCATCCCTTTTTCAGAATATATAGGACTTAATTTATAATTGCGAAGGATTTCACAGACCTCAGTCGGACGAAGCCAACGGTTTTGTGCATCCAGTAATATTTTCCCTATGTCTAGTTAAGGAGTCAAACCGTAGCGCCTGCTATCGGTCATCTACCTTTGTCACGGTTGCAATCGAAGCGCAGCAGCAGCTAAAACAACAACTGTGGGGTTCTGGGACAGGATTCTCCACATCTAGAGCATATACATTTGTTTTTTCTTTCGATTCTCAAAATCAAGTTATCTCTAGTAATGGAAAATTAAATTGAAGCCCAGAATTGATACTTTATGTTTTCATGCAAAGGCAGATTTAAATATTGTCTATTACATCCACGTTATATCCACAATATCCACGATTGTCGATTTCAACGAACTAAGAGAACTATTCCTTGTGAATATAAAGTTGAGGTGAATATATATATATACAGCACACAAAACGTCGAAAGGGAAAATCGCTAGGTATTATTTGATAGCTAACGATAATATATTATGTCTTTGTCTGCATGAATTTATGGCAAGCGGTAAATTTTCCAGGTGTGCCTATTTGGATCCTGTGTGTGCCGAGTGATGGGTTAAGACAGAAGAGAAATTGATTGCTACTTTTGAAGATTCGAGAAGTGGTGTGTTGTTTCGTTTTGAATGGTTTCCATATCTTGAGATGTTGCGTGAAGGAATACACCCAGTTTACAGGATTAATGTGCCATATGTCAAGAGTCATCGATCGCCAATTGTTGGCTTGACTAGGGTTTTGTCTAGAGTGCCAAACGTAGTTTTCAAAGGAGTTGGCATATGAATATTATTGTCGTCTTCTTAGCATTGTTAAAATACCAGTACCAGAAAATAAAATAAGCATGGTTAATACGCAAGGTTGAGATGATTTTCATGCAAAGGTAGATTTAAATACTGTCTATTACAGATAGTCGGATACTATTTTTTTCTGGGATTTATTTGAAGATGGAGCAGAGTGTCGTCCATTCACGATTTATTATGTAAATTTATGGATTTTCTCGTTCTAGTATTGAACCATGTTACGATACAACTGCTAATGATTAGATGAGATTTGTAATCTTGAACACTGTGCAAGCTGAACACTGTGCAAGCTGAACCTCGAAAGTGTGGATGAACCCCATATTGAGTTATGTACGCAGATTTGTGGAATCATTGTATTTTATATTGTTGGTAACTCATGCGTTTAGTGAATGTTGACTGTGTCTGGTGTGAACACATCAAATTGACTGTGTATGCATTGCTATACACCTCCTCTTTGTTGAGTATGTGATGCGGTGAGCTCTTATTAATGTTGGAGATCGATTTGGTGTGAGTCTCTTCGTATTCCAGCACACATAATATCTTGAAGGATAAATATAGTAAGAACCTTCTTGTTAATGGCAACACGCAGGGCTAGCAACCACTAGGCAACCTGAGAAAAGTGATGCGAATGGTCGTTGGCGTCCATGGTTTTTTCAACACTGTTGTCAGCATAAAATATATTTTGGCAGCCAATAATAATCTGGTATCAGGCCCATATACCGTGCTCCCATGATTTTCTTATTCTCACATGATTTGGAGAAGTTCGAACCACACCTCACCAAGGGAGATTTGTTATTGACTATGGAATAGTTTTGGCTAGTCTTTGCATCAGATTTGGATTTTTGATTAAAGCAATGCTCCATTTTTTTAAGAAGCTTGAAATATCTTTCCAAGAAGCTTTTAGCTTTTTGAGGAACTCAAAGTATCATTAAGGCACTGCTTTTTTTTTGGGAAAATGAATCAAATTGGTGAAGTATTAGAGTTTTTGAAAACTCTAATACAATCTACTTCTAATGACACATTCCAAATCAGCAAAGCCTCTCTCTCAGAAATTCAGACATGTTTGCAAAATGCACAGGAAAAGATTGAATTTTTGCAGCTTGAGACAAAGCTACAGCAAGAAGAATTAAAACAGAAAAGTCATTCTGAACCTGTTTTTGTTCAGAACATTGAGACAACCACCCATCAACAGCAAGTTAATAATGCAGCAGTTGTACATGCAGATGCAGAAACTCAATCTGCACTTCCCAAGCCCATCATCAGACCTTGGGAACAGCTTGTCCACAACAAGCACAGAACTGGTCTTGGATATGACAAGGACTTGTCCTTGCATATTCCAGACTATGCCAAGCCCATTCAGTTTCAGAGTGCTGGTTTCATTCATGATAGTTCACCTGCTCCTCATGACAGTTCAGCTCCAGCTATTCCAGACTCTGCTCCTCTTCCACAGCAACAACAACAACAGCAGATCGTGAAATGCCAACACTGTGATCGAGTTGGCCATCTGAAAGATCACTGTTTTTATCTTCATCCATGTAAGCACTGCCATAAAACCAGTCATTCTTCAAACAGATGCTTCAAAAACAAACACCCTGCAAGAACAAAGATTCATCTAGGATGGATCGCCTCTTGGCAATGGGCATCAACAGCCAAGAAGTTATTTCAAAGACATGTCAGAACTTGTTCCAGAATATTGAACAGTCTTGCAGTTGAGTTTTCTCCATCTTCTCACCTTGTATCTGACAGGGGGGGAAATGATGGTCATCTACAAGCTTCAAAGTCAAATCAAGCGAGCCTGAGCCACAACCTACCACACCAGTTTCAAAGTTGTAGCCAAAGACAAAGATGCCTGAACATGCCTTCAGTTGGCGATCTGGGACACTTCCTCTAGAAGAAGACTTCAGCTTCTTGCCAATTTTGGAAGAGTTCCGCGAACAAAAATGAGAACACTTCCTCTAACAGAAGACTCCAGCTTCTTGCCAGTTTTGGAAGAGTTCCAGGAATTGCGTTAAGCATTCCAGAGTTGTTGGTCATCCTTAAACCATCACAAGTTGAGGCTTCCCTTTTACAGGTTGAAGTTTTACCTTTTATGCGGGGTGAGACCTCCCTTTTATGGTTGAAGGTTTCCCTCTTTAAAACAGTAGGATCACTTCCTCTAGCAGAAGACTCCAGCTTCTTGCCAGTTTTGGAAGAGTTCCGGGAACTGCACTAAGCATTCCAGTGTTGGTGGCCATCCTTAAACCACCGCCCTTTATACCAACATTTCATAGAGCACATTCAGCCTAGTGCTGCCATGCATATTTGCGCATTTTGTATTACAGCTCTTTTCTTGGACTCATACATAACCCTTCGAATTAAGGGGGGGAATCTTGGACACCTAATCCTAAAGGGTTACCGTGGAAGCCAAATGGACAAAGCAGTCCAAGAGACCTTGGGATGTGAATCCCAATGGTCACCAAATGTACTATAAATGTATATCAGATTGTTAATAAAAAGGTATCGCATGCTTTATCTTTCCTAATTGTTTTCCCTCACCATGTCTGTTTAACAGATCTGATGGTGTAGGTTAGGCTAGGTGTGGTCTAGATCCTTCAGCCAGTCCCTTCATTACTAAATGCAAGACTGCCATGGTGTCAGTGAGAGGGCCTTGGGGTTCTCTCCGGATTAATGGAGACCCATGCCACCAAATGTATGCCAGCACGGACGGAGTAAATGCTATAGGAACATTTGTACACTTGGGTTTCGTAATTTTAACCGCCAACTAACCAAACCACCTCGGTGAAATTCTTAAGGGTGATGGTAATAATATTATTTTTTTTGTTATTTTCATGTATTGGTGTGTTACAAATGTTATCAGAGCGACAATTTCACTCACTTAGACTTCTCGAATCAATATGGACCTACAGATATGAAGAAAAAAAATTGTATATAAATATGTCGTAAATAATTAAGTGTGAATGTGAACACAGAGACAAAACCAAAAAGGAAGAAATGCAGAGGAGTTCCAGAACATTGAACCAGCAAGATGCAATGAATGTAGGGACCAACCCAGACATATGTATATAGCTAGGAGAGGATTCTTGCCAAGCCAATGTTGCTCTACTAGAAATAGTTCAAAAATTACGTGCATAGATGACCAATATAAGGATAGAAAACAAACGATTGAGGCGGGAACAATAAAGAATCCTAGACATTCTGTCCAACTGACAAAATAAACAAGGACCAGATCCCAGCGGAGAGGAAAGGGAAAGGACTCCAACAGCCCACCAAGGTGAAGATAACGCAGAGTCAGTTGAAGCCCACAAAGAGGATGAGGAAGGACATTCAGATAACGTTTCTAACCAGCGTAAAACCAAGAAGCATAAAATGGAATTACAAGGTGAGTTTAAAAAGATAAAGCTGGCAATCTTTGAAGGAGAATCTGAGGAAGCAACTAAGGTCTAGTTATTCGACATGAGTATGTGCTTTCAAATTTATGACTACACTGAAAAATTGAAAGCTCAGCTCGAAGTTTATCAACTAATGGGTACGGCCACCCTTTGGTGGGAGGAAATCAAAACTGTGAGAAAAATTGATGAGGAATAGGTTACGTGGCAGAAATTTCAGAAGAATTTTAAGGATAAGTATCTAACGGAGTGGTATTATGATGAAAAGGCAAACGAATTCCATGAACTAAGGTTAGGAACCTTGACCAAGGATGAATACGTAAAGTGATTTACTTCCCTATTACGATATGTTCCAGATATGAAGGAAGAAAAATCCAAGATTCAATGATTTATTAGTAGTCTGCCCAATTTTATGAAGGAAAAATTAGAATTTGACTATCCGAGGACATTGGATGATGTGGTTCGAAAAGCCCACATCTGTTACCAACAAATGAGATAGAAGAATGAAGGGTCAAAAGAGGCAATAAGCAAAAAAGGAAGGAAATTACCTCTAATTAGATAGATAAAGAATGCTAATGGACATAATATACAAAAAAGTACATTCAACAAATTTCCAAGGAACCAGCCAAAAGTTACAACATACTCGAGAATAAAAAGTCAGAGGGATTCAATAAACCTATAAATGACTAGCAACCAAAACAACCGCTGCAATGTCGGGGATGTGGAGAATCCCATTACTACATAAATTTCCCGAGCAGAGCCAGAAAAAATCAACTTTCAAATATGCAAGAGGCCTCCACAGTCGTAGACGTAGCAAGGATCATGCCCAAAATGAGCATTTTTCTAGACGATCATTAAGCAGAATACAAGCCCACCATGATCGAATGTGAAGGTAGGATTACTGATCAGCCGGTTTCTATTTCATTTGATATGGGTGCTAGCTTAAGCTATATAAGTCCTAAAGTGGTAGAGAAATGCAAGCTGCAAAGCACCAAGTTTAAGAAACCTTGGTTAGTCCAACTAGCCACAGGGACAAAAACAAGAGTAACTGTGAAAACATAACACTATCCTATAACAATTTCAAGACAATAAAACCATGTTGACCTTAATGTGCTCCCTTTAGGCTCCTATGATGTACTAATAAGGATGGATTGGTTCGAAGGGCGTTGGTGCCTAGTCAATTGTAAAAGAAATTTGTAAGTCATCTTTTGGAATCAGGACAAAGAAAAGAAATACAAGGGATCCTAAAAAATATTAAGCTATGCCATATTTCTGCCAACTAGTTCGGAATATGTATTAGGAGGGTTGCTAGGTTTATGTTTTCCAAGTAGGATATACAAATTCAAAGAGTAAATGACTTCCTTGGAAGATATTCCTATAATAAACGACTTTAGGGATGTGTTTTCTGAATCCATTCCTAGATTGCCACCCAAGCGTGACATTGATTTCACCATTGAATTGATAGTGAGAGCAACCCCTATTTAAAGATCTCTTTACTGCATGAGTATCCATGAGCTAATAGAACTCAAAATGCAGCCTCAACAACTTCTGTATAAAGGATACATTCACTCCAGTGTATCCCCTTAGGGAGCCCCCGTGATATTTGTGTGAAAGAAGGATGAATCCTTGAGCTAATGCATTGATTATTTTTAGTTAAATATACTGACTGTCAAAAATAAATATCCCTTACCATGCATTGACGATATATTTTACCAAGTGGAGGGAGCAAGTGTATTATCAAAAATTGACTTAAGGTCCGACTACCACCAGATAAGGACAAAGGAAGAAGATATGTGCAAAATTGTATTTTGAACATGTTACAGCCGTTACGAGTTCATAATATTGCCTTTTGGTCTTACTAATGCTCAAGGTACTTTTATGCATCTAATGCATAGTATCTGTCAGCCTTTTTAGATAAATTTGTCCTAATTTTCATTGATGATATATTGATGTATTCTAAAAACCAGGAGGAGCATGAAAATCATTTGAAAATAGTATTGGAGATTTTGCAGGATAATCCATTGTACGCTAAGTATAGCAAGTGTGATTTTTTCAAAAGTCCGATACAGTACTCGGGTCATATGATATTGGCAAAAGGAATAGCAGTGGATCTAGAAAAGATCAAAACTTGTTATGAAACTAGCTCCAGAAAAGATATATCAACGCCTTAGAATTCAGCCTCTTCGCGGGGGTAACCTCCTTTACATTAAATAAATGAACAATTCTTCGATGATTCAAATGAAAAAACCTCCTCTCTAAATATAGGAGTCTAAGGAGTCACAATATAGCCCAGCCTACCTAACAATAATAATATAAAGCCACAAAAGTAACATAGAGGGATTCTATGGGGCACAATAATAACAATATGGGGATAATAGGGGCACAACAATATTAATAAGGGAAGAAACTACAATATTAATTGCATAATCACTAGTATTATAAGGACCCAACATGCCCCTCTCCTTCAAAAAAGTGTTGTCCTCAATGCTTGAGTGGTTCTGGATACTTCTGTATAAAATTCTCATCCTCCCATGTGGAATCTTCAGTAGACAAGGTCTTCCACTTGATAAGATACTCCAAAATTGATCGATTTCATAGCTGTCGAGTTCTTGTTTCTGTGATTGTTTCCAGTTCCAATATAATTTTTCCTTCCTCATCAAGTTCTGGAAATATTGTTTGAACTGGGAGCTTGTTTCCTATAACCTTCTTTAAACATGAAACATGGAAAATTGGGTGCAATCGAGAAGCTACATGAAGCTCTAATTTGTATGCCATAGTACCAATCTTTTGCAACACCCTGTACATACCATAATACTTTGGTGATAATTTATTATCCTTCTTAGCTTGCTTGAGGGACATTTTCTTATATGGTTGTAGCCGTAGGAATACCCAATCACCTACATCAAAACTTCTTTCGTTGCAATGTTGATTTTCCTGTTGTTTCATTCTATTATGTGCCAACACAAGATTATCCTTTAAGAGTTGCAGGAATTGTTGTTGATGTTCAATGTGATGTTCCACTGCTTGAACCTTAGAATTTTCTCTTAAATATGATGTGATAGATGGTGGCTGATATCCATACAGTGCCATAAATGGGGTCATTTTTATTGTTGTATGGAAGGAAGTGTTATACCACGATTTAGCCAGAGGCAACCATTTGACCCATTGTGTCTGTTTATCAGATACAAAGCAACGAAGATATCCTTCCAAAAATTTGTTTACTATCTCAGTTTGCCCATCAGATTGAGGATGATAAGATGATCTATGAGCTAACTGAGCACCAAGACAAGAAAATAATTTTGTCCAAAAATTTCCAGTGAAAATGGGATCTTTGTCACTTACAATAATCTTTGGGTTTCCATGTAACTTTTGAATTGTTGCCATCAATGCACTAGAAACTATACTGGCTTTATATGGATGTCATAATGCACAAAAGTGTGCATACTTGGTAAGTCTATCAACTACCACCATGATGACACTCTTTCCCTCAGACTTGGGTAAACCTGTGATAAAATCCATTGAAACCTCCTCCAACGTTGGCTTGGAATGGATAAAGGTTGTAATAGACCTGGTGTCTTAATTGTTTCAACTTTATTTTGCTGGCAAACCAAACATTCCACCACAAAATGAAATTGATATTATTTTTTTGGTCAAACCTTGGAAAACAGATGAGTCTTAAATCCCTCACATAGATGGACCCATTTTGTGGTCAGTATGGATTGAGAAATCCTTTCACAAAGGGATTGGAGGAATAACCTACCATATCTAAAGAATTTTTCTAGTCACACTAAACTTAGTAATATAGACCTTTTAATCATTACATTTGGATTGAAATATCTCACATTAAAACTAATAGGATTTAGATAATAATTTTTTTTTTTAACACTTATCAAATCCACCCTTTATAAGAAAAAGAATCTAGATAAAAATTCCCTTATAATAGCTTAGAACAAGATATTTATAGTGTGAGTAATGAAAGTAATAGCCTTTTCTTTGGAGGCTTTAATACTAGAAATACCACTAACCAAGTTATTCTT
>APFE030626858.1:396685-425057 GCA_000404065.3 Pinus taeda
TATGAGCTAACTGAGTACCAAGACAAGAAAATAATTCTGTCCAAAAATTTCCAGTGAAAATGGGATCTCTGTCACTTACAACAATCTTTGGGTTTCCATGTAGCTTTTGAATTGTTTCATAAATGCAGTAGAAACTATACTGGCTTTAAATGGATGTGATAATGCACAAAAGTGTGCATACTTGGTAAGTCTGTCAACTACCACCATGATGACACTCTTTCCCTCAGACTTGGGTAAACCTGTGATAAAATCCATTGAAACCTCCTCCCAACATTGGCTTGGAATGGATAAAGGTTGTAATGGACCTGGTGTCTTAATTGTTTCAACTTTATTTTGTTGGAAAACCAAACATTCCACCACAAATTTTTGAATATCCGATTTAAGGCCATCCCAAAAAAATTCCTTCTTAACATTGTGGTAAGTTTTTAAAAATCCTGAGTGCCCTCCTAAGGGAGAAGTGTGCAATTCCATAAAAATCTTTTGTTTTAGTTGGGAATTCTTACAGAGGTGTAAGTGATATTTGTACCATAAAGAATCATTCTGCTAGCTAAATGTATCAGATTTACTGGAATCTTGTTGTAGCTTTCGAATAAGTGCCCACAGTTCTTCGTCGTTTTCCATTCCTCCCTTGCTTCGTTTCTCCAATCTGGTTAATATAAATGGTGCACAACAATGTTTCCACATCCTCATCTTTCTTGAGAGTGGATTTGCCACCACATTTTGCTTCCCTTTTTGTAGATGATTTCAAAGTCATAACCCAACATCTTTGTGACCCACTTTTGTTTCTCTTCAGAGGATAATCTTTGTTCTAAAACGTATTTAAGGCTATCGTGATCTATTTTTACCTTGAAGTGTCTTCGCATTAGGTAGGGTCGCCATTTCTTAAGTGCATGTAGTATTGCCAACATTCCTTCTCATAAATAGCTTTGTGTAAAACTTTCCCTTGATTGGACGACTTTCAAAAGCAATGGGTCTTTCATCTTGCATTAAAACAACACCAATTCCATTTCCTGAAGCATCACATTCCACAATAAAGGTTTTTGTGAAGTCCGGTGTAGCTAAGACAGGTGCTTGGCACATTGCCTCTTTAAGACGTTCGAAGGCCTTTGTTGCTTCTGGAGTCCGTGAAAATGCATCTTTCTTCAATAGTGTTGTTAGAGGTGCTGCTATTCTCCCATAATTCTTAACAAACTTGCGATAATACCCTGTCAACCGAGAAATCCTCGCAGATGCTTTATGGATGTGGGGGTTCTCCATTCCTCAATGGCTTTAATTTTGCTAGGGTCTACCTTAACTCCTTCATGAGATACAATATGACCCAGATATTCCACCTCTTGTACTCCAAAGAAACATTTGGATCTTTTTGCATATAATTGTTTCTCCTCCAATAGTTGTAGCACCCTTCAACATGTTCAACATGATCCTTCCAAGACTTGTTGTATATTAGTATATCATCAAAAAATACTAACACAAATTTTCTAAGGAATGGTTTGAAAATTGAATTCATCAAACCTTGAAATGTTGAAGGTGCATTGGTAAGGCCAAAAGGCATGACCAAAAATTCATAATGACCCTCATGAGTTCTAAATGTTGTTTTCGGAATGTCTTCAGTCTTCATTCTGATTTGATGATATCCTAAATGAATATCCAACTTGGTAAAGTAAATTGATCCATGCAATTCATCTAGTAATTCATCAATGACAAGAATGGGAAACTTATCTTTAATAGTTAGCTTGTTGAGCCCCCTATAATCCGGACACATGCGCCATGATCCATCCTTCTTGTGCACTAATACTACTGGAGTAGAGAAAGAACTTTGACTCGGTTGAATTATACCAGCCTCTAGCATTTCTCCAACCATACGTTCAATTTCATTCTTTTGGTCATAGGGATATATGTACAGCCTGATGTTTGGAGGAACACTTCCTGGAATCAGATGAATAGCATGATCATGATCACAAATAGGTGAGAGACCTTTGGGAGTCTCAAATACCTTGGAATGATTGTTCAAGACTTTTTGGAGATCTGGAGAAATATATGATTCCAATGTGGAAACATCTAGCGAACATAATTGTGCATTACACCCCTTTTTTCCTTTTTTAGAAGCTTTGTCATACCATTAGAGCTAATTATCTTTCTCGGTTTCCCTACAATACCCCTTAATTCAACTTCCTTTCCTTCCACAGAAAATTTCATGAAACGTTCTTGAAAACTAAAAGCTATTGTACTCAAGGATTGTAGCCATTGGAATGGAAAGCATTGGGATAGTCAATACATATTCTCCCATCGATAGCTTGATATTATGGCACTTACCAGAGAAATTTATTGTTCCTCCATTTCCAACTATCACTTTACACTCTGGTGCTGGATATAAGAAGCAATTCAATTCTTTTTCTACCTTACAATCAATAAAGTTGTGGGTACTTCCTGAATCAATCAACACTATTACCTTTTTCTTCTTGATTTGTCCTTCTATCTTGATGGTTTGAGGAGTGGTAATTCCAACCAATGCATTACAAGATATCATTGGATTCATTTCTTCTTTATCTAGACTTCATTCCTGTAGTATATCCTCTTCTTTTGACCTTTCTTGCTCCTTTTCTTCTTCCTCTTCGCAATCTTGTAGAATAATTTCTTCTCAGCACACTTTGACCTTTAGTGTATTTGCTATTATAACTGTAACAAAGGCCTTTTGCTCTATTTTCTTCCAATTCTTGTGGTGTCAATCTTATAGGTTGTGGAAGACTAGGGGCAACAACACTTCCATCTTTATAGTTGTGAGTGGTATGTGTTGGCCGGATAAATCATTCTTGCGGACAAGGCTGATCTCCCTAATATCAACAGATATCTAGCAACAAGCAGGACAAGCAAATCTACCTTTCTCTAAACATGTTGTGATTCATTAATAAAAACTAAAGAGGTGTTTTAGACCCTACCTTAAGTCCAACGCTAGTTTGTGGTAGCCATGCTCCAACAGCTTCGAAAGAGTTTCCTTTTAAGAACCTGCAATAAAAAACAAGCAGACATCAAATAACACCTACATAGCTAATATAATAAATCATGTTCATCATGGTGATCAAGGAATCTATGAAATAAGCCATAAAACACAGCTTATTGAGAAAAATAAACTTGATTGTATTAACTTTGAAATAGAAGAACTTTACAACCTTTGGTGCCTTGATGTTGTACAAGCTCTTCCCAGGCTCCAAATAGGAATCTCCTCTACTTTGACAAGCCTCACTCTCTTCCAAATGAGATCAAAAGGTATGTAATCTCTCCTCTCAAAAGCTCAATTAGGAAGACTAAGTTCCAGCAGCATGTACCCTAAAAAATATTCAGCTTTCAACCCCCCAAGTAACTAGCCCAATGCTTCATTTTATAGTGCAAAGGAAGGAGGTTATAGGTCCACCATTGAAGGGATAGAGTCCTCCTTCAAAGGGATAAGTGCCTCACATCAAGGGGTTAGCTCCTTAAGGTATGGGATGCATGAACCCTCAAGGAGTGAACTTGCCACCTCAAGATTCCCTCTAGAAGCTTCCAGAAATGACTCAAAGTGAGTTTTTAAGAATGTACTTACTCCTTTTTAACTTTTATAGGGATCCACACCCATAACACAAAGACAAAGTGGTTAGGTATGCAGGGGACATGCCCAATAGGTGTGGGACCACAAGCAATGCTAAGAGAAAGTGCAGAACCAAAGTTTTAGAGATTTTTAAGGTCTTTCTCTTATTTTCAGGGCTTGATATGAAGAACTGAGGTTTAAGACTTGCAAAGGACGAAGGTATGAGTGATGATAGACTCATACTAATTGCATAATGTCAAGGTGACAAATTTTGTGCAACAGATTTCCCTCTAAAGTGAGAATTCTGTAATAGATGAGTATGGTTTTGTCATCTAAGAAGAGTGAAGTACTTTATCATTTGAAGGATCTTCCTATGGACACCCCGGTGGGAACCTGTAAAAATATTCAATGCAATATATATATATATATTATATATATATATATATATATGAACATATCATCGTTGAGGTTGGTATTCCTATACTCAGATCAAATCTGACTAGAAAACTATCTAAACTGCTCTGATACAGGAATGATTTTGTAATACATCACAAGTATAGACATATGTAGACATAGTATGGGGCAACCATCTGTTTATGAATAGTCCACTGTATAATGAATAATAAAATTCCTTGCAATCTGGATGGCGGAAACTAGATCCAAGGTCTTGATTTCTACTTCCCGAACTAGTATGATTCTATCCATGTGAATGAATGTGTCGAAGTCGAACATGGTGGAAACCACTTGATTACCAGTTAATGATGTAAACTGTTAACAAGTGTGAGAGAAACCACCAGTAATGTCAATGGCCCTCAAAGTACTTAGTACAATCCATGAAATGTGAATAAATGAGTCGATGTCGAACATGTCACAGAATCCTTTGATTGAAGGTCAATGATGAAACCTATTGTCAAAGTCAAGAAACCTACCATTGAGGCATGCAGATTCCAAGGTATTGATGATTTCTAGATCATCTTTCTAGATAATGAGTTGGAGTCGATAGAAAGCGATCTGTCGTAGGCAAGCCCACAACACGAAATCATAGATCAAGTTTTGAAGAAATCTATTTGGCAAAGACTAACTCAGGGATGGTCAATATGGATAATAGATATTTTTCAAATGAATGGTTTATTTGATCAACACAGTGAGTGGATTCAGGTGCTTTACCTTTATCTTTGTTGGATTCCTATACTAGATCAACATGTGGAATCTTCTTCTGAAGAACACTCTCCCCCGCATGAAACTCGAACAACGGATGATTCTTTAAGTGATGTAATTGATAGAGTTGGGAGACTCAATCTTGATTCAGTCCCAACTCAATCAACAGAGCAGCCTGGACCATCTCAGAAAGGTCCCCGAAAGTGGCTGACGAAGACACTTGAAAGTGTTCATCTTGATGAAATTGGAAAAACAGGAACCAGAAATTCAAACCGACAAAATGGAGGTGATGTAGATGACTCTAATTCACTCGTTGATATGGATGTTTCTTATGATTGTGAATTATACTTGTCTACAGATTTTGAACCAACTTCCTTCAAAGAAGCTGCTTCTCATGATGAATGGAAAGAAGCGATGCAAAAGGAATATGATGCCCTCATAAAGAACGGTACTTGGAAGCTGGTTGATCATCCATTTGTAACCAAATGAATTGGCTGCAAGTGGGTCTACAAGAGCAAGTATAAAGCTGATGGCTCACTTGACAAGCACAAAGCTAGGCTTGTGGCAAAAGGTTTTGGACAGAAGGAAGGGGTCGATTATGAGGAAACTTTTCCCCCATAGCATAATGGGCCACCATCCGGACACTCTTTGCACTAGAAGCTCAGAACGGTTGGAAAGTCTATCAGATGGATGTAAAAACTACTTTCTTGAATGGAGATCTAAAAGAGAATTCTTTTATGTCCCAACCTGAAGGATTTAATGTGAAAGGACATGAACATAAAGTATGCAAACTTGTGAAGTCCTTGTATGGCCTCAAACAAGCACCGCAAGCCTGCTATGAAAAACTAACTGAGCATCTTCTGAAACTCAATTTCAATCATTTTGATCTTGATGATGCAAATTTATTTGTCAAGAAAGTTGGCAAAACAGTTGTATATCTTGTGATATGTGTATATGATCTTTTAATGACAAGGAACAATGAAAGCTACATTGCATCCATAAAGAAGGAATTGGGGAAAATTTTTGAAATGACTGATTTGGGCTATGTTCATTACTATCTTGGCATTGAAGTAACCCAACATCCAAAGTCCATATTTCTTTCTCAAAAGAAATACATTGGAGATTTGTTGAACAGGTTTGGCATGATAGGGTGCAATCATCTTACTACTCCAATGGAACAAAACTTAAAGCTCACATCTATTAAAGGAAAGGAATTTGAGGATGCAGCAAAGTATAGCCAACTTGTAGGAAGTCTCAACTACCTAACTACTACCAGACCAGACATTTCCTTTGTTGTTGGAATCCTCTCCAGGTTTACGCAAAAATCTTGTGGGGGACATTGGTCTGCTACAAAAGGAGTTCTAAAGTACTTGAAGGGAACTCAAAACTTTGGAATCAAGTACACACAGGTGGATGACTTCAGTTTGATTTGATACTCTGATTCAGACTTCAATGGAGACAGAAACTGGGGTATCTACTTCAGGATGTGCTATGAGTCTTGGATCAGGAGCTATCTCCTGGAGATCACGCAAACAATTAGCTCCAGCAGATTCCACAATAAAAGCAGAATACGTGGCAGCAGCTGAAGCAACAAAAGAAATTGTGTGGCTCATGAAAATTCTTCAGGTAAAACAAGTACAATCAACTCCACTCATGATTGACAACACCTCTACAATAAAGTTGGCCAAGAAGCCGAAGTTCCATGATCGAACAAAGCACATCAATACTAAATATCATCTGATCCGACATCATGTTGAGGCCAAAACAATCCATCTCCGTCATTGTTCCACAAATGAGAAAATTGCAGACATCTTCACCAAAGCGTTTGGAAGAGAAAGCTTGAAATATTCAGAACGATGCTTGGACTCACCAACATCCCTTCAGATTAAAGGGGGGAATGTTGACACCTAATCCTCATGATTGGGTGAATTTATGTAAATAATTAAATTAGGAATGTGAACAATCATCAGGAGATGAACTGAACAGTCACACCCTATTGTATATAACAATAACATACCTGATGGAATAATATGAATCAATTTTTCTGCCTAATGGAGTTACTGCCTAGCCTGACAGAACTGACCTCTTGGACACATAATGACACTACAAATGGTTTAGTGACAATCGACCCAAAGCTAATACCCATAAACCAGCTGAAGACTTTTAATATGGTTTGATTAACTGTTAGGCAAAGGATTTCCCAACCCAGATGAACAAAAAGTGTCATGTTCAAGAGTGGTTAACTGCTTTTCTAAACACAAAATATAACAAACATGCTCATTTTTCTCTCTTTTCCCCCACCATTTCTGGCAAGTACCTCTTTTCCATTGGATGAATCCAACTTAGTTTCAAATCCGAACCCTAAGAAGGAGTGGTCCGTTCCTATTTAAAATTGAACAGGTCCTTTACTGTTGAATTTTAATGAGTCCAGTATAGGAGAAACTCAGTGTTTTTCAATTTTACGGAGTCAGAAGAAGAACTTAAGAAAACTCCATGGTTGTCCTTTTTCATAAATTTGTGTCCCCCAAGCCCGAAAAGGTATAAAATGATACTTGAGAGAACCACTTGATCATTACGATCAAGGAGTACTTTTCATAATTAGTGGCCCTGATCAAAAAAAGTAAAAAAGTGATCAAAGACACATTGTTTTGTTACTAATATCGAACTTGAAACGACAAAAGTCCAACAATCTTTTCATATTTATATAGTCAAAAAAGAGTTGTAAGTGGACCGTCCTTTCAATTCCGTGTTAACGAGTTTAAAAAGAAAAACTCAGCAATCTTTTCATATTTTACGAGTCATAAAAGAGCTTAAAGAGGACTCATATGTTTCACTTTTTCGTAAATTTTGAAAGAGTCTGATAAAGTGAAAAAGTATGCTCTTTGTTGAAAATAATCAATTCTCCCTGAAAGCCCAATATTTTGCACAAAAACTCAAAACATTACTCATACCTATTTAAAATAAATAAAAATGCGTCAAAAGTTACCTTTTTAAAGTGAAAAATAAACAAATTAAAAATTCATTTATTCAGAAAATCTTATGAAAAGGGATTTTGTAAATTCATTTTTACCGTTTGACTTCAGAGTGAAAAGTAAGAGTTTTTGGTAAGAAACTTCGTGTGAATATTGCGGAAAATCTGACCGCTGGAATCAAAAACCGTCAGCTCCAGGCCATCCATATCATCCCTATCTTGCATTTCGACCATTTAATTTTCATTTGAGGACTTTAAAAGTATTTTTTTAAGGAAAATTCTAGTTAAAAAATCGCTCACGGGGGGTCTGCAGGTGCAGCATGTGGCCCCTGCAGACCCTGACTTTTTCATACAAAGAAAAAATTCAAGGTCCCGCACCTGCTCCTAAGGACGAGTGCAGACCTATGCACTATCCCTAACTAGCGGCTGCGGACCCCACAAAATATGTTTTAAAACATCAATTTTTTCCATTTCCGCCCAAAAATTTTGAAATTAAAATGTTCTAATCCTCCTTTTTTGCAATGTAGATATACAAAATGCTCATTTGGCGGGAACGGGAACACAAAGATGTGGATGTAGCCGCATTACTTCATCCACCTACAATACAGGCATTAAAATCATGTGGACTATTTAAATTCTAGGCCATACCTGGCATGAGGGCTCAAGTAGACTTTTTGCAATGGCTGTTAGACAGGTGGAGCACATAGGACCAGTGTTTCATAATTGGTGGCCACTGGCTCGAAATCGACCCAGAGGACATTTATTTCCTGATTGATTTTCCCTAGAGAGGTGAAGAATTATCTCTATTTGGGACTAGGCCAGGTGACCAGTCTGTCGCTAGTCTCCGACTAGAGTTTTGTAATGTCCAAAGTGCGGGCAAATGGATAGATATTAAGACTATCTCCCATCCTAAACTTAAAGTTATCGCATTTACTATCACCAGACCATGCGGGAGCATAGCATTGCATCTAGCTACCAGATCCCAAATGCGAATGGTAGTAGACTGTTTCCGAGGCACCATCTTCAATTGGTGCGAGGCCGTGTTGGCGAATGTAAAAGGCCAACTCACTAGAGCAAAAAATGGACAACTAAAAAACTTTGGATATGGTTTCTTGGTTGTGAGCTTTGGCCTAGAGAGGGTTCCTATGTTGGTCCCAACAACTTTCCATTGAGGCTAGACTTCCCTGAGAGCCTAGGATTATGCGCTGGGTTGCAGTGATGGCCCGTCATCTTGAGGAGGGTATAGAGGTTGTTCGATTTCCACCTGAGTATTTTTGTTGGTTGGGGAACCAAATTTTTTTGATTCTGGACTTTCCATATGCTGGGATGGATTATCATGGTGATCCAGACATGGCTCTTCCTGCAGGACAGCAATGGGATGATTCAGGTAAAATCATTTCAACATTTCCTAAATTTTTAAACTAATTTTTTTGTTTTTAAATCATCCAGAACTGACAGTAAATTTTTTTAAATGAAAATGTGGGTCCACAACAACTAGCTACTCTCTAGCCCTATGAGAGAAGACACCCTGCTGCTGGGGCACTAGCCCCACGGTACCAATGAGTAGAGACCTTGACTGAATTGGAGCATCATCTCGATCGTTTGACAGTAGATATCCCAGAGACTAGTAGAGATGATATTCCTCTTACGTTACAGCACTATGTGATTGGGGTCCCAGGACCATTTAGGAAGTTCCTTTGTAGGATGGCCCGAGCAGTGGTTTCTTATCATGATCATCATTAGGGATAGGATGATCGCCTTTGTAGACTCACATGACATTTTATATCTTTTTGTGCTATCATTTTTGCCGATCATAAGGTGCTTTTAAACCTATGATCGAAGACAATGTATATTTGACACACTTCTATGCTATGATATATCACTATTACTTGCTATCTTGTATAACATCTTTATGGAATGTTTTTAAATTTACTATCTTGATTATTGCAAATGTCTATTTAACATTTGAGAAGCAATGACATCTGCTAATGTATTTAAATATCTTGGAATATGCTGATATTCAATGTAGTCAAATTCACATTCCAAGAGACGAACTCTAAAAAATAATCTTAATAACACTGGATTTCTAATGGCATAATACAACTAGTTCAGAATATAACCTAACAATCATACCTTGAATCCCAAATGAGATGGATTCAGATAATAACTCAATCACTGCACTATAGTTTGGAATGTTATTTGTTGTTTGACCAAGGCTTACACCATGCATAGATACTAACTCATCAGAGGGTGAATATATAACCCAAGCTACGGAAGAAATATTTCGTGTACTACGACAAGCACCATTAGCAAAACCAATGTATGTTTGAGAAGATGTCGACATCTGCAATATCAAGAGTAAAATCAGGATAAGCAGGAATAATAATAAAAACACTCTCTAAACTAGGCACACTTTCTAATCTCAACACACCAACTAGAAAGAAACTATTCTAACAAAAATCTCCACACCAAACTTTAAGCATAATATCTTTTCAGATAAAGCCCATTTCTGGGTCTACATAAAGAGACACCGTCAAAATGTACTAATTCATAGGCCCATTTTGCCAACTTTCGCTTAACAACAAAAGGACCATGCCACATGGGTATGAATTTTCCAGCCCTTAGCTTATCATTTGCTTGATTGTATAATACAACTAGGTCTCCTTCCAAAAAATTACGAGGTGTAACATTTCAATCGTACTGAGCTTTTATCCATTTTGCATTAGTCTCAATTTCTAATGCAGCATCACGTCAATTCTCATCTAGCTGCACTAAGTACAAAAAACATTTTTCCTCTTCGAAAGTAGTTGGGATTAATTCTATGGCTATTTGCAATGACGGAATTTCGCATTCAATGGGTAACACTGCTTCCAACCCGTAAACTAGCTGGAAAGGAGTGAAACCAGTTGATGTTTTTACTGAGGTTCAGTATGCCCAAAGCGCTAAAAATAACATGTTATGCCAATTCGACCGATGAATACCAATGATTTGTTGGATCATAGTGACTAGAACTTTATTTATTGCTTCAGCTAGACCATTAGCCTGTGGGTAATATGGAGTAAAACTATCGTGACGCAGGCCAAGTTGATATGTTAGTTCAATCATCATGATGTTTTGAAAATGACTTCCATGGTCAATAATAATCGCTTGAGGGACATTGAATCTATCAATTATATGATTAAAAATGAAAATTGCAGCAGTTTTACCATCTACCGAAAATGTAGGCATTGACTCAGCCCACTTGGTGAAATAATCTACTGCAAGGATGATATACGCATGCGGCCCGGCTGAGTGAGGGTTACATGTAATAAAGTTGATACCCCACTTTGCGAAAGTACCAGCGACAATTATAGGGTGGAGAGGAGTAGGTGGAGCATGCATCTTTCGATCAAAAATTTGGCAATTGTGGCATTTCCGAACTGCATTAATACAATATTTAAATAAGGATTGCCAGAAATAACCAGCACGCAATATCTTTTGGGTTGTGGCATACTGAGACATATGACCGCCACATGATCTAGAGTGGTAGTCATTCAAAACCTTTTTATCTTCTTCATGAGTTAGACAACGTCAGAAAATAGAATCCACTCCACGACGATAGAGTGTATCTCCAATAATATTGTACTGTTGGGATTGGAAACGTATTTTCCTTCGCTGAGATCATGAGATTTCAGGCCGAAAAGATTGGGTTTGGAGATAGAAAATTATATCTCCATACCATGGATCAAGAGTACTGATAAGAAACAAGGATTCATCTGCAATGGGTTCTTCCGCCATAGTTTCAGTATCAGTACGCAGGAAATCACACATTAGTTTTGAAAAAACCAAAGATTTCGTTGCCTTGGATTTTTCAAATTCCAAGTCAAATTCCTGCAGGATAACCATCCATTTGGAATACTTAGCCCCTAGCAATTGTTTAGTCAAAATATACGTCATAGGGTTACAGTAAAAAATTACTGTGGTTTTGCGTAATAAGAAGTAGTGACGAAATCTTTGGACAGCTTGAACAGCTGCCAAGGCCAATTTCTCCACATGCGAATATTTAAGCTTAGTCAGATTCAAAGTTTGACTAAGATAGTAAATCACATGTTCATTGTTGAATTCATCTTCCTGAACTAAAACCATCCCAATGGTGGAATGAGAAGCGGCGAGGTACAAAAAGTAGTCCTGGTTGTAGTTGGGAGGATGCAATAATGGTGCATGGGTCAACACATGTTTAAGTGCATCAAAAGATTTGTTAGCAACCTCATCCCAAAAGAACAGAGTATTCTATTTCAACAACATGGTAAAACCTTTTGTTATCTCGGCATAGTTAGGAATGAAACGATGTAAAAAGTTTTCTTTCCCTTGCAAACTTTGGAGTTGGCGAAGAGTCGAAGGTGGAGGTAATTTGACAATATCTTCAACCTTCGAGGGATCGACACGAATGTTGGCTTTTGAGACAACAAATCTGAGTAAACAACCCGTTTTTATACAGAAAACACATTTGTGTGGATTCAGCCTAATTCGATAATGCTACATCTCATAAAGATGGCTCGTAAATGAGTGAGATGATTGGCTCTATGTAATGAATGAGCAGGTAAATCATTGAGATAAGGCTGCACAATGTGCTTGATGTCATGAAATGCGTAAGACATAGCCCTTTGAAAAGTTGCTCCGGCATTCTTCAATCCAAAAGGTAACTTGTAATAAGCAAATGTCCCCCATGGACAAATGAAAACCGTTTTAGGTTGATCAGCAGGGAGCATGTTTATTTGATTGTAACCAGAAAAACCATCGATAAAGGAGAAAATTTCACTGCCAGCACAATCATCAATAATTTGATCGATGTAGGGGGTTGGATAATTGTCTTTAGGACAAGCTCAATTAATATCCCTATAATCAATACATATTCTTATTGTACCTTGCTTTTTGTTAACAGGAACAATATTCGATACCCAATCCGTTAAAGGAATTGGATAAATGAAACCTGCTCGAAGTAATTTCTCAACTTCAGCTTTAATAGCAGCAACTTTTCTTGGATGTATCTAACGGAAACATTGTCGAACAGGTTTAGCATCTGGGTAAGTTTTAATTTCATGGATAACAATTGATGAATCGATTCCTGGCATTTCTTCATATGACCAGGCAAACATGTCGCAGAATTCTTGAAATAGGGCTTTATAAGTTTGTATTTCTTCATCCGTACAAGAAGCACCTATATGAATGTTTTCAATAATTCTGAGTTTCACTAAAATGTTGATAGGAATCATTCGAGAAATACTTCCCAAATTCAACTCAGAATCGGGATGTTGCAATGGATTTTGTGGTTCTTTGACATAATCATTGGTATAAATAGATGAGAAATCATTTTCAAAATGATCAAGCTCAGGTAAAAAAGAAGATCGGTGATGAAGATCTTCCCATGGTAAATCATCAACAGACAAAAGTTCACGAATATTCTCATCAATATGAACAAGCTCAGAAAGAGTTGTTGAATCTAAGGTTGAGATTGAAAGTGTCCCGATGGACCACATTCATTGGATCAATTTCGGTTGAACAAGAGTCGAAAAATGACTATACTGCCTGATATGCAACTTCAAAGGGACTCAAGGGCATTGCATCACCAAATGAGTCCACCTCAGAATTGGAAGGTATGATCCAAGGATCATCAAAAGCAATAGTGTTTGATTAAATCATATGAATGGTTGCAAAAGAAGGTGATATGTTAGGAGGAGGAAATGAAAAATTTCCTAGTAAACCAGAATCTTTAATCAATCCCACCCCAACATCCTTATAAGGGATAGTTGTTTTCCCAACATGTTGGATACTATCATAAGAGCCTGGGTGAGATGAAAAATAATTTAACTAGTCTATTGTAACGATCTTTCCATTATGAGGAAATTTAATAAGCAGAAAGACCGATGAAACAATAGCAGTCATAGCATAAGACCAACTGCAACCCAAAAGAAGGTTGTAATCTAAAGGGGCATCAACCACTTCCACATCTAGATTTACAATTTTGCTTTATACCCCTATAGGTAAATCCTTCAAAATTCCAAAAGGATGAAACCCTCAGCCATCAAAAGCCTTTAGAATCGTCGGGGATTGATTTAGAGTAGGAGAACGAAGCGATCTCCAATAATGAATCGACATAATACACGTAAAAGCTCCCTCATCAATCACAATCTGAAAGCAAGGTCTGTTTTTGACTAACACTGGGATCTGGAAAGCCATTTGATGAGGTAGGCGAGGTGTACTATTTTCTAAATCGAATATTATAATGTTGGAATCCTAAATATCAGCAACTCCTATAGCAGAAAATAGCAATTCATGATGTGTTGGGTGTGATTGCAACACCTCCAAAGCCGACATTGTTGAAGGGTAAATAGCTAAATCTTCAGCAATGTTATAGTTCTGAGTAGCTCTCGCATGCCGATTGAAAGCTGACTTCTAAAATATACCTTTAGCAGGTAGTTTGATTACTAAGTCTGAGTTAGGTTTCTCGATCTGTAGTGGATCAGAACCAGATGGAGTTGAAGTTGATGGGTTTGAGTTACAAGATTCTGCTTCCTTACCACCAACAGGATTCTTACTACCATAATCTTGCGATCGCGTCGCAATCCTGACATGGGACATCATCATAATTGGTTCCTCTAAAGAATTTGAGGAAGAACCTATCATATTACCATATTGATTAGGAAAAGGATCCTTCAAGACAGTAGGTGTCTGAGAACCTTTGACGATTTTCGAAACCTCAACTCAATGTGGACAATATCTTGTAAAATGCTCCTCGTCACAAATGAGACAAGGAGAGCAAGGTTTATGTTTCTCGTCAGTAGATTCAGTTTTATCTGGTTTCTTTTTTGTGTTTTGTTTATTTTTCTTCTTGTCCTTCTTTTTACCGCCGGATTTTGATTTGGCCGTAGATGATTCTACAACATGAATATCGGCAGGAATTTCAGTGGAAGATTCTCCTATTAGGGAATCTGGGAAAGTTATAATAGGAGAAGAATTTCTTGCAGATTTCTTCTTACTTTTAGTAGTAACTGAACCAATCATACCATCAGCGACATGAGACCCTAAAGGAGCTGTAGTTATTTGATTTTGTTTCGGAAGGTCAGGGCTTTTTTCATGTAAAGTACCTGACTACGTATAAACGAGGTCAAGGTATTGAGCCTGAGCAATTACTTGCTCTTCAGTAAGAACTCCTACCTTAGCTACATCCTCAGTGATTTTAGGTAATAATGATTTAACAAACCATTCTGCCAAAATTTTACCCGGGATAAAAGCTTTCACTAAACGTCATCGACGTCACCATTCATGAATATGGTCTAAAATATATGTAGACGTTGACTGTTTTAATGAAGTTAATAATTCCGTGCCATTGTCATATCAGACAGGAAACTAAAAATGAGTTAAGAATGAAGTGGCTAACTGACTAAAATTATAAAAAGAGCTTCGTGGTAACTCAATGTACCACTTGGCTGCGAGACCAATTAGAGTGTGTTGAAAAAGACGTAAGCGAATTGAATCATCTATAATGAAATTGGATGCACACCAGAGGTGATAAGTCATAACATGATTTGACAAATCTTCTCCTGGTTTACCCTCAAACTTTGGGATATCATTGGGCAACTTATTAGGCATTGGTGGCCAATAAAGAAGATAGTAAATTGGATCGTTCATAAGGCACGACAAATGAGGTAAATTCAAAGTTGCAATGAACAGTAACTGACGGTTAGGGTCCCGAAAACCTTGGGTCACAAGACTAGCTCCAGGAGGAGGATATCCAGGATAACTTGGAATTGGATTTCCATTAGGAATATTATATACACCCGGAAAACTAGGATTAACCGAACTAAACTGGGGTTGTTGAGGTTGTTGATAAGTATACCCAGGGTAAGGTTGATACTGATAAACTGGGTTTTGCATAGCAGGACCGTATTGATATTGTCCCTGGTACGGTTGATAACTGAATTGTGGTTGACTTGTGACAGCTGTACTTGGACTAGGTTGTCCTATAGGCATCTGGACTGAATTCTGAATTGTAGGTCCAAACTGTGGTAAAGAGGTCTGAGGAGTTGATATAGTAACAGTAGAAACTGGAGCTATTGATACTCTAGAAGTAGGTGGGGTAGATTGAACAGAAGCTGTAGTAGTTGTCGCAGTCGTTTGAGGCGGAGTTCAAGCCAAAGTAGGCCCAGACTGATGAACTAAACCAGGTGCAGATGTTTGAATAGTAGGCTGGGCAGGTTGCCGGGTTGGACCAGAAACCAAAGGTTGTCCAGGTTGAGATGACAACTGCACATTGTGTTGCAAAGTCTATTGAGATGAATTTCACACCATGTTCATTCCGGGGTATGGATCCATAAAAGCTTGAGCATATTGAGGACCATAACCAGGTTGAGTGTAGGGCTGATAATTGAAAGGTACATTTCCAGCTCCTTGAACAAATGGTTGACCAGAAGGTGGTTGGAAACCTTGAGTTGGGTACTGACCTTGAGGTTAATAACCTTGAGGAACATAGTGAAACTAGGGTTGACCTTAAGGTATATATTGATACTAGGGTTGACCTTGAGGTATATACTAAGTCTAGGGTTGACCTTGAGGTATGTATTGTCCCGAAGGTATGTACTGTCCTTGAGATTGCCCCCCAGGCAGTATTTGACTACCTTGAGGTTGCCCCCAAATAGTATTTGAGCACCTTGCAGTTGACCCCCGGGCGGTAACTGACTACCTTGAGGTTGCCCTGCAGGCGTTAACTGACTACCTTGAGGTTGCGGATTTGGAATAGCACCAGACATTATAAGAATTTCTTCTACGCTCAACAGTGGAGTTTCATTATTACCAGTTGATATCCCATGTTCAATGGGTTGAGGAGACGCTCCTGAAAAAGTAGCAAAAAGTGACTGATACCCAGAAGGAACAGAAGGACCGCCATATAAAAATGTTTCCGGTGTTTGGGAAAACATGGATGATCATTTTGACATATTTGAAGGAGGATAATAACCTCTCAGTGTAGGATGAAAACCAATATGAGGTGGTGAAGAAGCAAGACCCAGATTTTCAAAAAAGTTCGACAATGATATGTACCAAGCATCACTTATAAAAGGACTGTAGAAGATTGATTCACGCTCCCTAAGTTCTAAAGTTGGCTGATTTTCAAGGAGAGTTGTATCTTCGTCTGGACTAACAAGTTCTTGAATAGAAATGAGTCCAGAAGGAAGATTTTGGGTAATGACACTTCCTACCCTGGGTGAACTAGGACCACTAGAAGTTGGAGAAGCAAATACTGAGGATGGAGTAGCAGCAGGTTGAGTTTCAGGTTCAGAAATTTTAGGTTCCTCGATTAATTCACTAGTAGGAGAAATACTACCAGTAACTTCAGAAAATGAAATTGGTTCAGAAATATACTCTGTTTCTTGAACTAGATAATCAAGGTGAATAATTAAAGATGATTCTCCGGCTTCTGGTGACCCAACTCTACTATCACTAAGTGTTACAAGAGCTCTTAGCCCTTCAAGTTGACTTGGTGTATATTCGGAAGGATTCCCCCGAAGTCTACAGGATTGTCTCGGTAATTCAGCCACTATTAAATACTTAATTACTTCACACGCAAACAAAGAAAATCTCAATAAAACCACCTAAAGTCTCTAAAGAACCAAGCAATTGAATCACACGCCTAAAAATCTAAGAGTTCAAATGACACACAAATAGTAACTTTCTGTACCGAAAACACTAGTTGGTGATGAAATCCAACGTCGCAGAATTCAATACAAAAATGGTTGTTGGAACAGTTACCCCAACAACCTGCTTAATGAAATAGACTAGCACGAGTTTCTTCATAAAACCATCTCAAGTGAACAGAACCCCCCAGAGAGTCCAAGTGAGTCTAGTCGACATCTGCTCCAGGTACAGTGAGACCCGTCCTTCACCGTCACATTAGTAAAGAATCTTAAAATTATGGTCACTAAGGTTATCAACAGTAACAAATACAACTGGGGGAATAGTCTACGATCCGATCTACACGCAAGGGCAGAGTAACAAAGCTCAATCCGCTTGAAGGCTCCTTGACATGATCAATCCGAGGTTTACCAACAAGTGACCATAGGCTCCTCGACAATGGTTAATCTGAGGTTTACCATTTTTAATACGCGCAAATCTGCTATCGTTCCCAATGAGATAGACTTGATTGTCTCAAAGGTTCAAACATGATCTCATGATTAACTCATTTAAGAGGAGCTTCCTAGATTATATAAATTACCATTGGATTTATTTCCTACCGCAAGATATAGCTACTTGTTTGTTTTAACTATCTTGGAGAGTTAATTACTCCCTACTCCAAGATACTAGCCTTAGCTATATTGGTGATAAGAGCCCTAGAAATAAAAATATTGCTAGATGAATTTTAATTAAGTGGTATTTTTATTGGTTGTTTCTTAAGTCAATAGGTATAGAGATGAAACTTTGATGGTGTAAAGACTCGACTCCAAAAACACTAAAAAATGCACCTAAAATGATAAACAATTCATTTTTCCTTTCAATGAATCTCTAGCTAAAGAAAGAGTTGAGATTGCAGTTCCTTGAAAGACAAATCTTTCCTTCAACATATAAACGAAAAGAAAATCTTTTTGTCTTTTTCAATAAAATCAAAACAAAGCTACTAATTATGCTCACAAAAATAAATCCCTTTTCTTTTCAACACTCAAAACTACAGAAAACAATTCTTTCAAAAGAGAATCTATGATTTCTAGAAAACACTCAAAACTATGAAAAACTAATCTTGAGATCTAACTTCTAAATACCTAATTGAAATAAAAGCTTCAAATGTTTTTGAGGATGTTTTACTTAGTTATTCAGTGAACTAAGGATTAATTCGTTTAGAATAACAAATCAATCAAAAAACACCCAGATATGTTTTCTTTTATAAAAATGAAATTCACAACTTATGACCAAGTTCATTCAAAGATTTGCAAAGAGAAACGAAATCTATTTCTCACCAAGGGAAGATTTCACAAACCAGCCAGACTCATCAAGAAGACAAAAGATACCAGGGTGATCTAAGGTTTCTTAGGCTTCTAATCTTTAAGTCACTACAAAGACCAAGTGAAAACTAATCCAGGCATGCAAAACTTCTAGAAAATCATCTAAAACAACAACACCAATGGAACTTACTCGCAAGAGACTTTTGACAGGACACATGCAGATCTGGGTAGAGGCTAAAAGTAATAAACTAATCCTAAACTTAACTGGATGAAAATATTTTAAGTTTTTCAAAAAATTTGACAGGGTCGACAGGCTTACAAAATAACCAGATGTGGTACTGCTCTGTGCAGTCAAGTAACAGTGCGAAGATGTCCACACTGTAATATAAACCAAACATGCGGTCCTCTTAAAAATTTCGATAAAACAAAAAACAATCCAGAACCTAGAAACTACCCAATCCCACACACATCAAGCAAAAACAAGAAACAAAAACCAAGTTTCTCAAGTCAAAGACAAAGGAAAATTAAAAAACCAAATTGAATTCCCCAGTGGAGTCACAAATTTGCTGGTCGGATAAATCATTCTTGCAAACAAGGCCGATCTCCCTAGTATCAGTAGATATCTAGCAACAAGTAGGAGAAGGAAATCTACCTTTTTCTAAACATATTGTGATTCATTAATAAAAACTAAAGAGGTATTTTAGACCCTACCTTAAGTCCAACGCTAGTTTGTGGCAGCCATGCTCCAACAGCTCCGAAAGAGTTTCCTTTTAAGAACCTATAATTACAAACAAGAACACATCAAATAACACCTGCATAGATAATATAATAAATCATGTCCATCATGGTCATCAAGGAATCCATGAAATAAACCATAAAACACAGCTTATTGAGAAAAATAAACTTGATTTTACTAACTTTGAAATAGAAGAACTTTACAACCTTTGGTGCCTTGATGCTGTAAAATCTCTTCCCAGGGTCCAAACAAGAATCTCCTCTACTTTGACAAGCCTCACTCTCTTCCAAATGAGATCAAAAGGTATGTAATATCTCCTCTCAAAAGCTCAATTAGGAAGACTATGTTCCAGCAGCATTTACCCTAAAAAATATTCATCTTTCAACCCCCCAAGTAACCAGCCCAATGGTTCATTTTATAGTGCAAAGAAAGGAGGTTACAGGTTCACCATTGAAGCGATAGAGTCCTCCTTCAAAGGGATAAACTCCTCACATCAAGGGGTTAGCTCCTTAAGGTATGGGATGCATGAACCCTCAAGGAGTGAATTTGCCACCTCAAGATTTCCTCTAGAAGCTTCTAGAAATGACTCAAAGTGAGTTTTTAAGAATGTACTTGTGCCTTTCTAACTTTTACACGGGTCTGCACCCATAACATAGAGACAGAGCGGTCAGGTGCGCAAGGGACATGACCAATAGGTGCAGGACCATAGGTAATGCTAAGGGAAAGTGCAGAACCAGATTTTTAAATATTTTTAAGGTATTTCTCTTATTTTCAAGGCTTCATATGAAGAACTGAGGTTTAAGACTTGCAAAGGAGGAAGGTATGAGTGATGATAGACTCACACTAATTGTAGAATGTCAAGGTGACAATTTCTATGCAACAGTATGCTTCATGGTTGCCATAATTTTGCTTTCCATTTTTCTTGCTAACCTGAATGCCTTCTCTAATGAATCAGGTTCCCAAAGGCGAACATCATGTTGGATATTATCCTTTAAAGTCCCTATGAACACATCAATGCTATGCTCCTCTAGAATATTTTTTACCCTTATGTTCAATTTTTGGAACTCCTCAATGTGCTCCATTATTGAACCCTTTTGTTTGAGACTTATCAATTGGCTAAAAAAAGTGTTTCTTTTGTATCCTCATAATGTGCTGTCAATTCTTCCGTAAAAATTGCCCAAGTGATAATTTGTTTAGGAGACCAAAGCCATTAATACCATACAAACTGATTTGGTTCCAAATATAAAGTTACAATACATACCTTTTGTTGATTTTGCACATTATTGAGATCGAAAAATTGCTCGATCTGTAATATCCATGTTGGAGGATCCTTGCCATCAAACTTCTTCATATCGATTCTTGGAATATGGTGGGTCTTCAATCCCATATTAGAGTCTAACAAATCATGATTAACATTTCTTTTGTTCACATCATGAGTTTCCTTTACAACCTTTTCACCATTAGTAAGTATTTCTTGTAGAAAATTTGTCAAATCTGTCTTCAAATCTGCCATGTCTCTCTTCAAGTTTGCCTTCAAATCTGCCATGTCTCTCTTCAAATCTGTCTTAAAATCTATCTTAAAATATTCCATGTTAGCTTCAATGCCATTTATCTTAGATTCCATGCCATTTATCTTAGATTCTGTTATCTTTTGTGAGCATGACATTTGTTGCACTTGTTCCTGTAATTTTGATATATCATGTAGCATTTCTTCTTCTTCTTCATCAGTCATGCTAGAGATTTCAGGTTGCTTACTAGGTGTTTGCATTTTATTTCCTCGGGGCATTAGTTATTGATAATAATGCTCTATTATTCCCTTTGAATTCCTTCAAAATAAATTTTCAAACCAATCTTAAGCAAAAATTTAAAAGAATCTACACACCTTTTCTTCACTTTGTAGGAGCTCGATATTGCCTCTGATGTATCTCTGTACTTTCGGATCATCTAGTTCTGGAATTGTAACTTGCAGTAGCCCTCTATTTCCTCTTTCCAATGCAACCAATCTGATCCAAATTGGATTCTCCAAGTAAGAGTTATGCAAAATCTCCCACAATGACCTGATTATAGACTACTTCACTAGAGTGGACTTGTACGACATGCCATCAGTCACTGTTTCATCCTTTGGCTCTAAAAAAGATATACAAGAAACTATAGTCCGTTCTCTTTCTATACCTTTTATAAAAATTCAATCTGATGCTCAGAGAGAAAGTTATGATGATTTTCCCCAGGTAACCTGTTTGGAATGTAATTTAGGAGTCTGCAAAAAGGCCAAATTTCGTAGATCATATCTCTGCAAATATAGCACAAAAGGCTCTGAAATTTGGACCTGAGATTCAGCGCAATTTCCTCTCAAATGGGTTTTTTTTTTAGCTTTTGAAACATCACAGGAAAAAAGTTATAGCGAAAATTCCACGATGACCTATTTGGAGCAGCGAAACCCTAGAATCCAAAGCTCTTATACCAAATGTTATGAAACCAAATCAAGAAGAGATAGAAAATATAGATCAATGCCTTAGAATTTAACCTCCTTGAGGGGGAAACCTCCTTTACATTAAATAAATGAACAATTCTTCAATGATTCAAATGACAAAACCTCTGTTCTATATATAGGAGTCTAAGGAGTCACAATATAACCCAGCCGACCTAACATTAATAATATAAAGCCATAAAAATAACATAGAGGGATTCTATGGGGCACAGTAATAACAGTATGGGGATAATATGGGCACAAAAATATTAATATGGGATGAAACTACAATATTAATGGGGTAATCACCAATATTATAGGGACCCAACAAAACTATTATGGCATGGGCCACCCCGAAGAATGTTGTTGACATTAGATCCTTTTTGGGCCTAGTTGGATACTACCATCGATTCATTAAAGGTTTTTCAAAAATAGCCTTTCCTATGACCTCTCTTCAAAAAAAGGGGCGTGCATTCCGATGGATGACTGAATCTCAACAAAGTTTTGAGCAGTTAAAACAACTACTTACTACTACCCCTGTCCTAAAGGTAGAAAATCCAAAAAATTCCTTTGTGTTTTGCACGGATGCAAGTAAGGAGGGTGTCATCAGTGTACTAACTCAGGAGGGGAAATTAGAGCCTATGAATCACGCAAATTGAAAGAATATGAACAATGATACTTTGCTTATGATCTCGAATTGGCAATAGTAGTGCATGCACTCAAAATATTGCGACACTACCTCCTAGGGAAGAAATTTTTGTTGTTAATCGATCATAGAAGCCTTACTAATTTCTTTAACCAACCTAGTTTGAACACTCATTAGACTGGATGGACCACATTCTTGAGAAAATTTTACTTTGACATGAAGTACGTTAAGGGGAAGGAGAATCAAGTAGCCAATGCATTAAGAACAAAATTACATTGCATTTATGAAGTGAAATACAGTCAAGTACGATCTAACCTACTGGATGTCATCAGAGAAGCATCCCTCAAGGATGCAGAATATGCCTTTCTTTAGCAGTAAACCTCAAAATCTTGGGATAAAGGGGAAAAGTCTGATTATGGTACTAATCTTGACAAAATGTTAACATTCAAAAAGAGAATATATATTCCTAATCAGAATTATGTCAAGCAATTATTATTGGATGATTTCCATAGGAAACCTTATGCCACTCATCCAGTATACCAAAACATGTTTCCTGGCATTAGAAAGAGTTATTTATGGCCAATTTTAAGGAAGAATGTGGCCGAATATCTATCCAAATTCTTGGAGTGCCAATTGATGAAGGTAGAATATCACCATCCCACTAGTCCGTTGCAACCATTACACATTCCTAAGTGGAAATGGGAGATGATCAACCTAGACTTTATCACTGGATTAGCTCGTACTAAGAAGCAGCATGACTTAATCATGATAGTGGCAGACAAGCTGAGAAAAACCAATCATTTCATACCCGTAAATTCCACCTACAATAAGATGGAGATCGGAGACATATTTATGTTGGAAATCTTCAAGCTACATGGGATACCCCAGGTGGTAATCTCTAACAAGGATGTAAAATTCACATCCACATTTTGAAAAACACTCTTCTCTATGTGGGGTACCCAGATTCAATTTAGTACGGCTTACCATCCATAAATGGATGGCCAAAGAAAGAGGGTAAACCAGGTTCTGGAGGACATGTTGAGAATGTTTGTTATGGAACAAATGCATAAGTGGGAGGATTAACTCCACCTAGTGGAGTTTACCTACAACAATGTTTATCATGACTCACTTGGCATGATCCCTTTTGAAGTATTATATGGGAGAAAGTGTAGGGTATCCAAAAAATCGAACAATCCCGATAATAATTAACACTAGCTTCTGATATCTTAGCCAAAATGTAAGACACGGTTAAAAATATATGTAAGAATTTAAAATCTACCTAGGATAGGCAAAATTTTTATGTGGATAAGAAAAGATCTCATAAGGAGTTTCAATTGGGGGATCAAGTATACCTCAAGGTCAAACCTCATAAAAGCACCTTATAATGGAATGGTTGTGCTAAATTAGCATCTCAATGCTTTGGACCATTTCAAATCTTGGAATAGATTGGACCAGTAGCATACAAGCGAGAACTCTGAGGCCATATCAGAGTCCACAACGTTTTTCATGTCTCTTTGTTAAAAAAATATGTGTACGACCCTCAGCATATTATTAACTAGGAGAATATACAGGTAATAAAAGAATAAAAATTGGTAACCTATGAATTGTTGTTTTGAAAAATTTATAACAACATATTATATTAGTGCAGGTTGAACTCGAGGGAGAATTTCTCGCAGAGCCTCTTCATATCCTCGATCAGAGAGAAACCATCTTGTAAAAACGAGTCATCAGCGAGGTTAAAGTGCAGTGCAAGCACTTTGGCCCAGATGAGGCTACTTGAGAAGAGGAGGAAATAATACAGAAATACTATCCGACACTATTTTTCTGAAAAGAAAACTACGGATGGTGTTCCTCTAAAGGGGAGGGATCTATCACACCCAATGATGTAACAACATTTACATATTACCAAGTTTTACTTAGTACTTTTAATTTTTATTCTTTTTAACTAGGATTGTTGAAGAATTAAGGCTGGGAAGCCAGAACATATTTTGTTAATTATTAATTAAAAGTTTTAAGCAATTTGTAAAAGAACTAGAGGAATCAGTTAAATAACTCTTGAAACAGTTACAGGAAGTTTCCCATCTTTTTCCCTCAAAAGGGGAAATGCCAGAACCCTGGAGGTGTTGGAAATTAAAAGAAGAGCAAGGACTATGCTATGGATATATTTCCTTGATTTGGACAGACTAGCTAGTGGGAAAGGATCATGAATAACAGTCAAAGGGTATGAGACTTGAGGTTGGACCATAGGTCTTGATGCCCAAGGTACTAGACTTATTTTATTCACTCACAAGCGTTGGAAGAGGTCAGAGGGTATTTCTGGAAGTAATTTCCAGATCCATGGCTAGGTGGTCATGCCTTCCACATAGAGGAAATATGTGCATGTTTATAATTAAAGTAGGAAAAAGAGCTAAATATTATTTCTCTGCTTGGTATTCACTAGTAGAAAAAGATCATTTGGTTTATTATTATGTAGTAAACAATTATCATGCTAATTAATTACTCTTAAGACTTTGCCATTGAAAATTAATAGGTATTTTTTTTTGTCTTTCATTACAGACATCGATGCATAAGAGAGATAACGATAATAGTAAACTTTCAACCACTATAAAATAAAAATGCATTATTATTATATAGTAAACAATTATCATGCTAATTAATTACTCTCAAGACTTTGCCATTGAAAATTAATAGGTATTTTTTTTGTCTTTCATTATAGACATCGATGCATAAGAGAGATAACGATAATAGTGAACTTTCAACCACTATAAAATAAAAATGCATCAACTATTTAAAGTAATAAATGAAAGAACATATTACAGTAGAAAGACCTATATCGATGTTAATTTTCTGGAGACATATTTCCTTGACGAAGTTTTAAAAAAATACTATGTAACTGGAACCCTAATATGTATTCTAGAGTCATGGTCGACCCATAGAAATTAATAAATTGTATTTTGATTAACCTCAACAGAAAACATACAAAATATCAAAGATAATGAAAACTCACGAAAAAGGAAGTTATTTTAGCTTTGTCTATTTTAAAGATTACCAGAGCTCTAACCAGAACGGTATATTAAACATAGTAGCCATGAGGGTTCATATGGCTCTCGCTCAAGTTCTGAATGAGCACCATGAGCCAACCACCCAAGCCAAACTTGATCTACTTAAAAAGAAAATCTAATCAAAAGAACAACAGTTCTCAGCTTTAATAGAGAATCAAAAACATGAATAATCTATATTGTTCATGTTCGAGCGCGAACAATTAAAAACCCAATACCTGTTTACAACCGACCAATCCGAACACTAGAAGAAGCCCTGGTCACGAGTCCTCATAAATGATACAGGGACAATTTGGAACCAAATAAATAGCAATTATGTATAATATCAAATAAATGATATACATGTAAACCATCAATAAAACCCTTAACATCGATACTGCAAAATTGGTATCACAAATATGAATCAATTCCACCATTTCCCATCAATTTACACAACCTACAATTGCAAATTTGGGGAGATTTGTATCATCCCAGCCGAAGAAAACCCAAAGATTTAAACACAAGGAAATACACCAAACCCTCAGCTAATTGAGGTTGGTTGCGTGAAACACAAATCACCAATGCAAGCCGGTGGAACAACCAACCTGAAATTGAAGTTTACAGTTGTGATTAGAGAGTCGCCTCGCTCTGAACCCCTTCTAAATATACACACATTGCAGCCATAGCATACCTATAGTCCATATAATGCCAAGGATTAAACCCTGACAACCACACATAAGTGATTATTTAACAGCGAAGTGTTAAAATATATAATTTCACCAACCGCGCGGACGGGTCAGCAGTCAACGGAGAAAACCACATGGTAAATCAAAACCCGTCCGGTATCATATCGCACCACCTTTTGCAGAAGGTTGTTTCTGTACGAGGGCGTTCCGATACTGACAACCTGACACTGATGATGCTGGCCTGACATCAGCACTGACAATCCATCGGAAGATATCTTTCACCCAGCTAACCCCTTCCGATATCGTCCTCATCCGTTGATTTACCTCCAGTGTTTAACGCCGTCGATTTAAGGAAGCTGCACGATGGGTTAAAGGACAGTGAGAAATGGTGTCCCGATATGCAACCTCCGCCGTTTGATTAAAGCATTCTCCCTCCGTCGTCCGATCAAGGAAAGTACTTACGGGCCTGTAAAATTTAAATATAGTGTGAACCATACGTATCGCCCATCCCTTTGTTAAATATCTGACATTTACTTTGGTAGGGTCTTTAATATTTTTCACGGCGAATTTAATAGATAGTATGGGTAAGTTTTTTTTAATATTTTCTTAAAAAAATCGTTGACCTTTAGTAATGTAAAGAAAACAAAAAACGCGGGCATAGTAAGTAAAAAAAAAAAAAAATTGTAATGTATTTTGATATATGAAGAAAAACAGTGGGTCCGCAGTGCCTATGAAATTTTTGTGAATCTCACACAGTGAGATAGAAAAACTTGAATTCACAGCAGCTAATGAAAATATACAGAGGGTGAATTTTGTATTGCAGGGAATGCACAGAAGTGCATAGATATTTTGGATCTGTAATGTAAAAGTGATTTTCAAGCAGCAGAGTAATTTTGATGGCAATGTAAGAAGTAAAAAAATTGCGCAACAGTGCAGGAGGAGGAGAAGTAAATGAAAACCAGTAGCTTGTTTTGTTCCAAATCCATAAGTTGTTTCACACAGGTGAAAAGGTAAATCTGTAACTCTCTGTAATTTTGTTTTCACACAGCAGTGAATGTAAATGAAATATTACACACAGTGTGTAAAATTTCATATGAGGCAGAAGTAAATGTTTTGGTGAATCCCTCTGAGTGAAAGAGGATGAATATGTAAATGTTTTTGTTTAATGAATGGAAATTTTATGGTGGTGAAATACTCTGTCCTGTGTAATTAATTTTAAAAGACTTCTCTGTGTAAAAGATCTTGGAGCAAAGGAAACAGAGCATAGCCTCTGTGTTATATATCGTATGGTTTTGGTATTTATCCATCCCAAACAGAAGCAAAAATACCCAACAAGTGTTTGTGCAGGAATTGTGCTTACCTGAGATGAGACATACTGAATGATGGGAGATGAGTCACAACTGTAAGAGCACAACACTATCTTTATGGGTTTCTGGGGGGGTAAACTTGCATGAATACACTTCCATTACATTAACCATTACCTCTTGTTCACAGGAGGTTTCCAAACACGCTCTTCCGGGGCGAAGACACAGGATATCAACGGCTTTACTTGTCACAATAGTCAAGTAAGTTGATTTGGGAACGAATGTCAAACAAGGGAAGAATTTAAAATACCGGGTGGGTTTTGGGTGTTTCTATCAACCTCTATGCTTTACTTGGTAGCTATGGAATTGGCTTTTACGGGAAAGTTGCTTCATACTATCGTTCGCCATTCTGGTTGCCCACGATCGCAGAGCTGAGGTATAAGCCTGTCGGTGTGACCAAATGACCCAGGCATCGATTGGCATTACATTATTCTGTAGGGCAAAAACCCCCAAGTTATTGAAACCATATATCTCCTTTGATCGGACGGTGTAGGTTAGGCTAGGTGCGGTCTAGATCCTTCAGCCAATCCCTTCATCACAAAGTGCAGGACTGCCATGGTGTCATTGGGAGGGCCGTGGGGTTCTCTCCACATTAATGGAGACCCATGCCACCAAATGTATGCCGGCCAGGGAGGGAGTAAATGCTACAGGAATGACTGTACACTTGGGTTTCGTAATTTTAACCACCAAGTAACCAAAGCACCTCGGTGAAATTCTTAAGGGTGATGGTAATAATAATAATAAACTCTTTATTTTGTTAGTTTCGTGTATTAGTGT
>APFE030626858.1:425552-441868 GCA_000404065.3 Pinus taeda
CATATATTAAATAGTGAGAAAGCATTTGTTTTTATTTCTAATTCAATAAAAAAATTATATTGTATAGGTTTATTATAATTGCTTTTATTTTGTAAATAAAATTATATTATAAATTGTCGATAACGTCCTGAGTTTATTTTCACAAATCTATTCTTTCACAGTAAAACTCTGTCAATTAAAGTGTTCATGTTTATGTTTCAAGAGTCCCTTCTCCTTGGGATTTATCATCTATTTAGATTTGATTCTCTTTATTTTTACTACTTTTATGTTTACTACACTTTCCACTGCTATCCATTTGCTTTTAGGTGTCTTTACTACCTGCTTTGTTCTTTCTTTTCTATCTGGTTTGGACTTAGTTCTCAATTCATTTTCACGTATTATATATTTGAGCTTATCTTGATAGGTCGCAAAAAGCGGCTTCTGATGTCACTCTGCACCTCCTTACCTATCACAATCAAACCATCCAGTTCTCCATCCAACCCATGCATTCCTTGTCTCTTGGGTGGGTTCTCACAAGTAGGCTTTTTTGTCAACGTAGCAGTAATATTCTGAACAATAAACCCACCTGTGAGTGCCAACCCAGGAGACAAGTAATGTATGGGTGTGAGAGTGAACTGGACGGTTTGATTGTGCTATGTAAGAAGGTGCAGAGCAACATCTGCAGGCAGCAAAAGCCAACAACCAAGATAAGCTCAAATGTATAGTACGTCAAAATGAATCGACAGCAAAGTGTAAACCACAGATAAAAGTGGAAGAGAGAAGTTATTAAAGAAATGTAAAAGACAATGGATAAGAAAATTAAATTAGGGTTAGTAAAGAGATCTAAAAGCAAATGGATAAGAAAATTAAATTAAGTACAGTAAACGAAAATGGATTTAAAAACGGAGTTGTCTATAATGCGACTTTTTGGAGATTCCGGTGACGGAAACCGGCGGCAGAAATGAGGTTAAATCTTGATTTTTAGCAGTTAAAATGGATTTTTAACTGCATATTTGGATTCAGCGCCCTGGAAAACCCCTGGGAGCCATTGATTGTGCAGAAACTAGCTATCAAACTTGGGATTCCAATGAATTGCTGCCGGATTTTGACTGGAAAAATCCGCCAGAAAAGCTTTCAAAAAGTCGCGTTATAGACTACTACTTTAAAAACTTAATGTGCAGTGAAGAAGAAAACGTAAAAGTGGAGGCTTTTAATGCGAAACATAGGTGTCTAAAAGTAGGCTTAATAATATGTTAGGGCCATCAATAAATCCCAGGCCATCGATAGCATGGGAAATATGGCTCGCCATATATTAGCATCTAATGTAATTTTATTTATAAAACACTAATTGCATAATAAATATTAGAAGATGGAGTCAAAGGTGGAAGTAAATAATTTTTTAAAATAATTTTTTATTTACAAATTATTTATATATTATTGTGATTTTAGAAGAACCTAGCAGTTCGCAATTTAATTACCAATAGAAGAGATTTGAACTTGGGTCACCATTAGACCCACTCAAATTGTATATAATATACTAGTTCAGTTTGAATAACCAAATTAATCTTTTTATGATACTTTATTAAATTAATTTTTACTATTAAATTTATTAATTATTAAATTGGGAATATTTTTTAATTGAAAATTTATTACTTCTAATAATATTAATATAATTGTTTTTTTTGAAATTTTATATTTATTTTGTTAGTTTATTTTATATTATTGGTTAGTTTTCTGGTTAGTTGGGAGTTATTTCTACTTTGGAAGTGCCTAGCTCATAGAAGTGAATGAATACATTTTACTCCTTCAAAACTTTAGTTTATAGAGTAATTTTATAAATTTGACAAGTGTAACTTTTTAATTAATAATTAAAAAGTGACTTTTTATAAAATTATGTGAGCCCAATGTGAGATTTTGTCAGGTCTCAACCATGAGAAATAAAATGAGAGAGGGAAAGTGAAGAGTCACACCATTATTCATGTGATTTGGAGAAAAGGAGAAAGAGAGATAAGGTAGTTCAACGAAGAAGGGAAAAGTAGAGTGGCTACAACAGTAAGCTACAATCGCTAGGTAAAATTAATTCGAAGAGAGAGAACAAGCACAATTTTTTAGGAAAATATAACTAGTTTTATGAGCAAGTTGGGACCAAAATAATGGAGTTGTCTTTAGTGCGACTTTTTGGACTTTCCGATGCTGGAATTTGGCAGAAACTTTTGAGTTGAAGAATTGATTTGTGTTATTTAAATTGGTTTTTTGACTCTATATATGGATTCAGCACCCTAGAAAAACCCTAGAGCACTCAGATTGTGCAGTGGTTACCCATCAAACTTTTGATTTCAATAAATTCATACTGGATTTTATAGAAATTAAAAAAAAAACCAGGAGAAAAGATTTCAAAAAGCCACAGTAAAGATAGTTCACAAAATAATTGTTGTCGAATGGCCAGTCACATTTACTGCAAAGAGCAGGAACACAATCTGATGAATTTCAGGCATGGATGGTTCGAATATGTATTTATTGTGGCGTTTGTGTATATAAATCGAGGGTGTCTCAAAATTATTTTACAAGATGTTTGGAGCATGAATTTCAAGATTATTAGAGGCTCAAAATTCAAGGTAGGTTATGGGAACAAATTTATATGGGTAGGTTATGTGTTAAATCTGAGCATTTAATGGGAACAATTTTCTGTGTGAAGGACTTAGAAATCAAGGAAATCTATTCGGGAATTTGAGGAACATTTACAACATTTTTTCCATGGAAATTTTGGGAAAAAATTCAACGGAGGTAAGGCGATTTGATTTTTGTTATTTAACGTTGTAAAATTATTTCATAAGAAACATAATTTTTGTCTCTGGCTAGTTTTCCCTTTACGGTTTAAGTGAAAAATAGAAATAGATTCTACATGTTTCAATTTGTGAAATTATTCATGTTTATCACAACAATATATCAAATGTGGATTGAACCTTAAACTTGATAACGAATCACTAAATTTGAAACTAGGGTGACTCTACACAAAATTTCTACATCATATGAGAGCTAAGTGGATAGATTAGCTAAGAATAGTGACCAAAAAACTAGCATAACAACCAACTAAATAGAGTTTGGTGGTTGAGAGGGATTTGTTATTTACCCTTCGATAACCCTAAAACCTTGTGCTGGTAAGTCAATGGCAACATGCTTGAGGATGGAGGATATGATGAGTGGGGATGAAAATTTTAGCCCATGGAAAGTTAGGTTTATATTGATGCTTTAGATATTTGACTTGTGGGATATTGTTGAGAATGCAGTGGTTCCACACACTGAGTTACTACTATTGATTGATTTTAACAAGAGTAATGTTAAGGTCGGGATGCTCTTTCTAGATTATATTAAAGACCACCTTATTCCCCATGTTTCAGGGAAGACTTATGCAATTGAGATGTGGGTATCCTTAAGAAATCTTTTCTGAAGTAGTAATGAAAACAAAAAGATGGTGTTATTAGAAAAATGAAGGAAAGCCAAGATGAAAAAAACTGACAGTGTTCTCATATCTCAACAACGTAACTCAAGTGAGAGATGAGTTGGTAGCCATGGGAGAAACCATCTCCAATGGTAAACTAGTTAGATCAACCATGAGTGGTTCTACGAGGAGTTGGGATGCTTTCATTAATGGAACACTAGCTTGTGAGAAACTTCCAAATTGGGGAAGGATGTGGGATGATTTCCATCAGAACGAGATAAAGTGAAATGCCAAAAATGTTATGCGACATGGTGGGGAGATGAGGATAATGTTTCTCTTGTAGAAAAGGGACAAGGTAAGGTAAATGGAAGTGGCAGATCTACTTCTATGAAGGGCATGAGAAAAATGAAATGCTTTGCATGTCACAATTTTGGTCATTATGTGAGCCAACATCCATAGAAGATGAAGAATAAAATTAAGAAGAAGAAGAAGAAATAGGAACAAGCAGAAGTAATAGCTTCTTCTGAAATTGATGACTTTGCTAAGAAATTTGAGAAACATTTTTCTATTATCCCTTGTAATTTGGGGAGTAATGACTTTGCTAAGAAATTTGAGAAACATTTTTCTATTATCCCTTGTAATTTGGGGAGTACAAGTATTGTTGTGTATAATGACAATGGGTTATAGGTAGTGGACAGTAGAACATATAGTCACATGATAGGGATGAGAATAATTTTCCTTAGTATTTCAGAGATAGGATTAGACTTCCATGTGAGATGTGGTGTTAGCACCATGCATGGAATGAAGGGGGTTGCATGTGTTAGATTCTAGCTAGAGTTATGAGGATTTTTGGAGGTGACATGGATGTTATTTTTTCTAGGGATGATGGTGCACATGCTCTCAGTATAAGACTTGGATGATGATCAATACGGATTTTTGTTCGAGGATGGATAAGTGCTTCTATTTTTAAAGAGAACGACCTTGGATGTAGTAGTGGTGAGAATCCCAAAAATAAACAACCTATCGATGAGCAAGTGAGTAAGGTTCACCTCCCCTACATATTAGGCACCACAGACAAAATTGCCTATATTTTAAAGAAAACAGTGTTAAAACCACCCTTAAACCCATGAATACCATTAGAAAATGCCTTAAATCAGTCAAAGATCCCATTGATCCCAAATGCCACAAAGGAGTTTACATGGTTCCTTGTTTGTGCGGAAAAACCTACATAAGGGAAACTGCTCGGTCTATCCAAACTATGATTCAAGAACATGTTGCTGAAATAAAACACAACTGCTCAAAAACCTCAGCTCTTGTTGAACACTTCTGTAAAACCAATCATCATATCTATATTGAAAACTCCATTGTAGTGGCCAAAATCGATCATTATCACCATAGAAAATTTAGAGAAGCTATAGAAACAAGCAAACACCTGAACAACCTCAACCATGATGAAGGATGGAAAACAAGTGACAATTGGATTCCTACCTTAACCTCCTTATCCAACCTCCCCTGCACCCTCTACTACCATATCCTCTCTCCATTGAACCTTCCACACTCATCACTAAACCTACTTTTCTCTCTCCTCACCTCAGTCTCAATTAATCACAACATATAATTTAATACAATCATATGTAAATTAAAATTGATTAAAATTATCTAAATTATTTTTTTATATATTCTAAATCTAAAAAATCTATTAATTCCATCAAAAAAATTAGATTAAATACTAATTTTACAAAAATCCTAATAACATTCTTAATTAAATCTTAAAAATAATAAAATTAAATTAAAATGAGTCTAATAAAAAATATTCAATTATTACAGTAAAATTATTAATTATTAATTAACTAATGACAATATCATCAATTATATTCCCATTAATTAAATACTAAACTTGACTACCTCACTCTCAATTAATCACAACATATAACTTAATACAATCACATTTAAATTAAAATTGATCAGAAGTATCTAAGAATTAAAATTTTTATGTGTTTTCAATACTAACATTATAGAAATCCTAAATAGCATTCTCAATTAAATAGAATTTAATACAATCATATTTTAAAAAAATTTGATTAAAATTATTATAGAAATCATAATAACATTCTTAATTAAATTCTAACATAATAAAATTAAAATCAAATCAAATTAAAAACTCAAGTATTAAAATAAAATTATTAATTATTAATTAGCTAATGACAATATCATTAATAATGGTCTTCCTCAGTGTCGGGCGGAGCAGGAAAATAAACGACGAACCAGGGTTTCGAGTTGCAAAGGGAGTTTTCATCCATGGAGGGAAGCCCAGGAGGGAGATCTCCTCCCTCCTACAAGGAGGTGGTGGCCAGCAAGGGCAAGAAGCCCCCAGAAAAAGTCAGAAAGGTCTCAGGAGAAGGAACGAGCAACTGGGAAAAGGAGGAAGAAGCTGCAAAAATAAAACAGAACAGTAGCACTAAAGACAAGGAGGAAGACGAAAAACAACAGGAAACAAAAGAGAAAAAGCATAAGGGACCTTGTAAACCCAAAGCTAACATAACAACCTGAGTTGTATTAAATAATCCAGCTCTGCAAGCACACAGAGAGAACATGCAAACCTACGCAATCATCTGCAAATTCATGGGACTATGGCCCATAGAAAAAGCGTTACAAACATGGATCAAATACCACTGGAAACCTAAAGGGAGCATTGAGCTACACCTTGGGTCAAAGGGTTTCTTTACTGTGGTGTTCACTAGTCTTGACGATAAAGACAGAGTGTTTGAAGGAGGGCCCTACTTCTATTCTGCAGCAGGTTTGTACATGAGGCCATGGAAGATGAACTTTGTCCCAGAACGAGAAATGTTCACTTCAGTCCCGGTCTAGGTTAGACTCTATTCTCTACCTCTGGACTACTGGCAACCTGAATTTTTGCTGCCATAGGCAATAAAATAGGTAGGTTTTTCAAAGCTTCAGAAGCCACCAGAAGGGGAAAATACACTTCCTTTGCTAGGATATGTGTTCAAATGGATCTATTAGGAGCTCTTCCAAATGAAGTTATATTGCAAGTTTTTGATGAAGAATGGGTTCAAATGGTGCACTACGAGCATATCCCGTTCAGATGTCATAGATGCCATGATCATGGCCATGTTGTTAGGGATTTCCCTCTAGGAAATATAGAGAATAAGAGCAAACCTAATGCAACGAAAGACACAGACAGCTTTCACAAGGTCGTACATAAAGGAAAAGGCAGCAAAAGGAAGGACAACAGGTTAGGCGGAACCAGTTCCAAGTTCTGGAAGTGGAAGAAGAAAGAACAACAGAAGAGCAAGCAACTGAAGGAAGTACGGGAGAGAAGGAAAAAGGTGAAAATCATGACCAAACACAGGAAAATGATAAGCAGATAGGGACCATGTTGAGTGATACAGAACCACAGATGGACCAAGAAATGACTCAGAGTGAGATGGAACTGGAGGAAACTGAGCTACAAGAGATCTTGGAAAGAGAGCACCTAAATCTGGAAGGATTCTTAATACAGGGTACTTCTGGTGGGGTAGAATCATTACCTCAGGAGGAGGTCAATAGAATACAACAATTATATTTATGGAAAACTCAGGAAAAGGGTTCAGAGGGAGCTAATAATAGGAGCAGGTTGAGTAGTGAAGGAGTGAAAACGTTAAAATCTACTCCGGGTTTGGCACCCAGAAATCCAGGAAAAAAGAGAGGCAGAAAAAAGCAGAATGAGCTATTGATGGAGTGTGGGAAGCTCGTGATAGATTCAGGTAAGATGAAAGACCTTACCAGTTACTCATTCACAAATATTTAATCATGAAGTTTATTTCTTGGAATATTAGGGGACTAGGCAGTAAAAGAAAACAGAGATTACTTAGCAATAGAATGAAACAGGTGACTCCAGATATAATTTTTATCTAGGAAACGAAATACTCCATTCAAAAGTTAAGGCAACTACACAGCAAATGGCTCAGTAGGTTTGAATATCTAGAAGTTTAAGAAGAGAATACCGCAAGAGGTATTCTCACTGTTTGGAACCCACAAAGAATTTAAATAATTGATGCAGACACTGCAAGCAACTATTTATCAATACTAATTCAGCCTATAGGAGATAGGAGTACCTATCTAGTCATGAATGTGTATGGCCCTCAAAGTATAGAGGAGAAACTCAAGCTAACAGATTGCCTTGAGAATCTCAGGGAGAGACATGCCGAAATACCCTGGATCTTGGGAGGGGATTTCAATATGATAAAATCACTTTTGGAAAAAAAAGGGGGACTAGAGCAGTTAGTAAAGACTCTTTAGCATTTCAAATCTTTTCAGAGAATACGAAACTAGTGGATGTGGAAACCAACAATGGCCTCTTCACTTGGAATAACAAGGGAAGTGGGGAGTCTCAGGTAGCATCCAAGTTAGATAGATTCATCATCTCTGAGGATCTAATGCTATTAGAAAAGCAAATCGCAGCAACTGTTATTCCCATTGGAGGCTCAAACCACTGGCCAATTCAAATGGTGATCCAGGGTATAGGTACCCCCTGAAACAAACCTTTCGGATTTGAAAATATTTGGCTTTCACACCCAGATTTCATCAGTAATATTGGAAAATGGTGGGCAAAAGAACTATAGATTCAGGGAACTAGAATGTTCATGCTTCATAAAAGATTAAAGTACATAAAAATGAGGCTCAAGGAATGCAATAAGAAGGATTTCGGCAATATCTTTGTGGAAAAGAAATCAGTCGAAATCAAAATGCAGATACTCAACCAAGTTATGATATTGAAAGGTTTCAATAAAGACAAAAATGATCTAGTGGAGAAACATCACCAAGACTAGGAAAACTTGTGTAAACAAGAGGAAATATTTTGGAGCCAAAAATCTAGAGTCCAATGCCTAAAAGAAGGGGAGCGTAATACAAATTTTTTTCACAGATCCACCATGGCGAATAGAGTACACAACAAAATTTCTGCAATAAGAAAGGAGGATGGACAACTCCTACAAACTCATGAGGAGATAGAGGCGAAGCTAGTTCAACACTTCCAAGAAATAGCCAGGGAAAGTAATCCAGAAAGAGATCATCATATTAAGGACTTAATAAAGCATATACCTAAGCTGGTGTCTAGAGAGGACAATTTCAACCTCAACCAACCAGTGACTGAAGAGGAGGTTAGTGAAATTGTCAATGAAATGCTTCAATGTTGATTTCTTTAAAGCTTGCTGGAATATTGTCAAAATGGATATTTTGAATGTTGTGGGAGACTCCAGGACAAACAAAACTATCTTGAGAGCTCTCAAAACCTCTTCATCACCCTAATCCCTAAACAGGAAAATGCTCAAACACCAGATAGGTATAGACCCATAACACTTCGTAATGTGGTATACAAGATAATATCCAAGGTTGTGGCCAACAGACTTAAACCTCTGCTGCCTGCTCTGATTTTGGGGGAACAATCAAGATATGTTGAAGGCAGAAAAATTCTGGACAATATTATTCAAGCTCATGAGGCAGTTCACTCTTTAACTAGCACAAGGAGAGGTGGTATGATCCTGCAACTGGATATAGTAAAAGCTTATGACAAAGTGAACTGGTCCTATATCAGGCAAGTGTTAAAGGCGTTTGGTTTTGATCACAACTGGATCAGATGGTTAATTGCCTTGGTAACCTCACCCAGTTTTTCAATTTTAATGGCTCTCCTTCTCAGATTTTTCTTCCTTCAAGAGGGCTGAGACAGGGGCATCCACTTTCTCCCTTCCTATTCATACTCATGATGGAAGGTCTTGGCTAGTCTATCAAGCATGCTAGAGTTACGGGCAAAATTCAAGGTCTTCCATTAAAGGAGAATGGTCAGGCTTTGACTCATCAACAATTTGTTGATGACACCATGTTACAAGGTATCCCCACCGTCAAAGAGGCTCGGGCATACAAACAAATTCTGTATGATTTTGCCTTGGCTTCAGGTATGGAAGTTGACCTCACCAAATCTAAAAAAAAATTCTTTAATACTCATATTGCTATTCAGAGAAATATCTCCAGAATTCTTGGCATTCAGAGGGACTCCCTCCCTTCAAAGTATTTAGGAATTCCTCTCACAACAAATCCCCTGCACAAAAGCATTTGGGAACCACTGATCAACAAAAAGCGAGATAAAGTCAAAAGTTGGACAAGCAGATCCTTAAACTTGGCAGGCAGACTCGTGCTGACAAAGGCAGTGCTCCACTCAATTCTAGTTTTCATGCTCTCAGCACTTCCAGCCCCTTAGGGAGTTCTGTAGCAATTCAGAAATAACCAAAGAGACTTTTTCTGGGGTAGGGAGGAAGCTAGAAAGAAGTGGGCCTTGGTCTCTTGGGAAAAAATCTGTAAGCCCAAGAATCATGGGGGTCTCGACCTAGATGACCAGGAGATCCTAAGTAAGGTCCTAGGGGCCAAACTATGGTGGAGATGGGTCAAAAATCCCAAGGCATAATGGGCAAGCATATGGAAAGAAAAATATGCTAACTCCTAGAATCACTCCGATCTCATAAGGATGTCTGGTAACATTAAAGGCTCTACCATCTGGAATAAAGCCTGTGGGAACAAAGGTTTAGTTCAACAAAATAGCTTTTGGGAAATCAGAGAACGAGACCTTGCTCTTTTCTGGGAGGACAAATGGCAACAAGAACCGAAAATATTAAGAGAGGATTTTTGGAAACTTAAGCATGAAACGGACACCCAAGGTCTGACTAGAGTGAAAGATTTTTGGGATTATACCCACAACACCGGGAAATGGAGGACTTGGAAGGAGATAGACTGCAAGAATGATAAAATGTTGGAAACAAAAGCAAAGGCTTTTGGACAAATATTGGAACAACGTATGATCTTGGTGTCTGAAGGGCAAGACCAACTCAGATGGGGAAACAACAGTAAAGGCATCTTCAACATTAAGGAGGCAAAAAGTATTCTCCTTGAGCTGGTTATCCAGGCTTCGAGTAGAACCTGGCTAAACCTCTGGAGACATCAAGGTTGGATTAAGATTAAACTCTTCATGTGGTTGGTTCTGCAAAGGAAAATCTTGATTTGGGACAACATTCGAAAGAGTGGAATATTTGGTCCTTCTATATGCCAGCTCTGTAAGGCCCAAGAGGAAACTACGGAACATCTTCTCAACAGCTGTAATTTCACTTCCAGGCTATGGGATGCTTTTTCCAATATCTTTCAACAGTCTGACAGGGATAAAGAGAGTATTACCAACACCCTTAACAGATGGAGGAGAAATTTCTCAGATAATGAGGTTCTCAACCTAGCTTGGGCTCTCATGCCAAGCTTTATTATTTGGAACATGTGGAAAGAAAGGAACAAGAGAATCTTTAAAAATGAAAAGAATCCCACTTCTCACCTGATTGATCAGATATTAAAGTAGATCAAGGATACGGTCAGCTCAATAGTCAAGAATCTTCCTAAAAATCCCCCCACAGGAGCAGACTTGAGAACTCTCAGGCTATTAGGTCTGCGAGGGATCACCCCTCTAATCCAGTACATAAGTGTAAGAAAAAGGGAGTCTGAAAAAGAATACTGGCAACCTCCTCCAAGAGGTTTTTCGAAATTCAACATAGATGGAGCCTCCAAAGGCAACCCCGCAACATTGGGCTTTTGGGAGCTCTTCGGGATGATGTAGGTAACATCCTCTCTCTGTTCCATTGTCATTTAGGAAGAGAAACCAATAACATGGCAGAATTAATGGCAATGGAGCAATTCTTAGATTTGTTGAAGAAGGAAAACTACTACAACGTGATCATCGAAGCTGACTCGGAGATGGTTATTAACTCGGTTAAAAGAATCAATTGTGGTTCAGAGCCAGAGAAAGTCTCTCAGCACTGGAAATTAATTCGGGTTTTCCAGAGAATACAGAGTCACCTTCAGGGGCTTTTCTCTGTCAGGTTCAATCATGTGCACAGGAAGGCTAATAAGCTGGCGGATTTCTTGGTCAACCAAGGGGTTAGCTGCAAGGAAACCAAGGTGGTGACAGGGTGGCAAGTAATGCCATTTGACAACCTGAAAACTATTAGTCTCAAACTTGTGGAAGAGGACAAAGAAGTGTTTCAGGTTTCAACTGAAAAAGAAAGGATTCAATGAGCTATCCTTAGTTGGATCTCCCCTCTTTCATCAAACAGGTAGGTGGAAGGCATATGGAGGTAGGCTTCAGCTGCACTGATAATACCCGTCTCAGGATTCACCAGCTTAAGCTAGGCAACTGGCTTCATTCCAACAAGTTCAATACAAATCCCGGGTGCGGATTCTTTACCCACGACAAGGCGAAGTGGATCGGCGTGCTCAACCTTCCTGTGGTCTTGAATGGGGCTCAGGATTATGAAGACAACTATTTTTACCATGGTTCTGCTAGGAGGAAGGAAATACCGCATCCCAAGCGGTTTAAGGGTGATCGCACCACTTTCAATCGTAAGGCGGTTTATGTCAATCGAAAGCGACTCCGTACTTTTGATGACACGTGAAGGAGAGAGGAGGAGAGAAACCGCCCCCATCGCACGGTAAAGCTCGGGCAAGTCTGCGGTGCAATGTGGGGCTTGTCCGTTGATTGTCGCGGCGTTGATCAACAGTTAGATTTTACCGAGCAGCTTGGTTGGGATGCAACGCTATCCAGTGTACGACTATGCGGAAAAGTCAATTTTTGTCAAGATGGAATTCTAGCTTATGGGGCAAAGAAATATGTTTTGAGGCTGTCAGATTTAGATGCAGTTGTGTGGGATGGGGAAGTAAAGTTAGCACGTCTTCGAGAAACAAATCTCTCTTCCACTGTTGGGTCCATTGGTGACTGGGATAGTCACTATTTTCAGGTTGGTGGTGGGGTCTTGAGGAAAGCTTTGGCTAGTTATTCTTTGGCCTATCTTCCCTTGTCGAGTCTTTCTCATATGTTAAGGCCCTTGGCTCGGGGGGTGAGCAACCCTGTTCGGAGTCGACAGGGTTTGATGGACTGTTGTAAATTTTGTAAATTATTTTTCGATTAATAGTGATGAAAGGAACGTCTCTTGCCTTAGAAAAAAAACGACACTATCATTAATAATATTCCTAATAAAAATTATAATAAACAAATATAATTAAATTAATTATATATTTATCTCTATTCATTAATTCTATCATATATATTCCAAAACTAAAATTTCTTAGATTCTAAATATTTAAACTAAAAATAAATTTAATAAGAACAATGTGATAATTAATTAAAATTCAATTATTAATATAAAAATACTAACTGTAATAATTATCAAGTTTTATGAATCATAAAGTTTTATTAATTATCAATTAACCTAACCTAAGGTACGTTGGCTACGATCTTTCTCACTCCATCGCCATCTCACACCTCTATTTATTCATTCTGCCGAGATCTACCTTACATACTTTTTGATCTATCGTGATGATGAGTCACAGTGGATGACTCGAAATGTGGATACAAAGAATTATGAATGGGATAATCTGGAAAAAAACTCTACACAATGTTTTTAATATTTAGTTTTTAAATATATATTAATTATATATTAAATTTATGAATTTTTTAATATTTTGAGTTTATAAAAATGTGTTTTTTGTTAATATTTAGTTTAAAAATATTATATTAAACAATTTGTGAAGAATTTTTTTTTTGTATTGAGTTTTGAAAACGTGATTTTTTTTTATATATTCTAATTTAGAACTATTATTTTAATTTATATTGAATAAAATTATTACAATTATCGGAATTTCAAAATTAACATGAATAAAATAAACGAGAAGTATTGTTACCGTAAGGAAATATGTTCAAGATGTAACTTGTAACTATGGTTAACTCACGGCCATCGTCAAATAATTGAAAACAAATATTATCCTGAGTGACAAGATTGTAGATATATTCATTGTAGATATATTCATTATTAGGTTTAAATTTGTAAATAGACTTTCAACAGTTTCAAATAGCAACCCCGCCCGCAATCGAACCTCCCTAATGTGGCGCTGCGCAGCTTCTCCGTGTAGTTATCGATGTAATATGTGATTGATTGATGTGACTTTTTATATGTAAATATGGTTGAAAAATGGCCTAAATATAATGCTTCTGCAAAGGACTAGCCCCCCTCGAAAATATCTTATCTTCATATGCTCTAATAAAACCATAGATTGTTTCAGTGGCTGCCATAATTTCTTTCTACTTTCGTTTCTTGGTATATAAACGTTTAATGCACAAATTGTTCAATGATAAAGATTCATGAATTCTGTTGAATAAAATTTCATGCTTTTACTTGCTGGTATATCACGCCTCTCGTCCAAAATTACGATGCATATCTCAAACCTTTTAATGACATGATTGTAATAAAGCATCAAAAGCACTAATAAAATAATTGACAATGAATACTACCCTCACATGCAGGAGTAGAGAGATACTCATTATTAAGGCTTATCTTTGGATTGGACTTTAACAATTTTACTTAGCCGAGAATGCTATAATTTATGTTCATATCCTTTAATAAAATCATTGATTTTTTCAATGTTTACTGTACATTCTTTTTCTACGTTTATTTTGTGATAAGTAAGGATTTAATGCATAAATTGTTCAATCGTTAGGATTCACTAGGTCGGTTCCCTTAATTAAAAGGTTTAGATTCCTATGATTCCCTTAATTAATTTTGGTTTATATTGCCAAGGTTATATCCTGCATCTCGTTACCACGAGACTTTCCAAAATTTCTACACATATTAGAAACTTTTTAATGGCATGATTGTAATAAAACATCATTTCAACCGTCGTTAACTCACCGACAATGGTAAAATAATCGACCATGAGTATGGTGACTGAGGGGAACATAAATAGATTCATTATTAGGTTTAAATTTTCAAATGGAATTTCAACAATCTTACCTGCCAATAAAGTTTTAGAAATGTGCAAGTGATCTTCATAAAAATGTTTGTAAAGAATAAGCTTGTTTTATTAGCCAAATTTGTCCCTTTTCTTTCACACAAGTTTAAAGAGTAACTGCAGCTTTGGATGGCTATGCGGTATGGTTATTCTCCCAGTGATATACCTAATTCCGCACACACTATTCCCCAATTACGGCTTTCTGAACCAATTGAGAAATCAATAGTAGGTAATGTGAGGATTGGACAGGGCAGCAAGGCCTTGAGTGCTACCAGCAACCCTAGCAAAATACATACGAATTGTTTATGGAAACAGGTACATTATGTATAGGAATTTCAGTATAGATCTGACTATGAGGTCAAAAATTATAAGAAAGTTTTGAAAAAACGGGTATCTTAAATTATAAGAAGGTTTTGATAAAACGGGTATGTTATATAGAATTTTCCTTTGTAAGTTAAAGCTGATATTATTGACTGCATTTTATTTTAATCCCTCAAATTTAAATGAATGTGAACTCTCCAAATGAGTACAGAGAAATATATTTCAATATAGTTCTACTTCTATTTGGGCAAAATCAAATGATAGAATTTTTAATTGAATTTTTAATATAGATTAATGTTTGTTTTGGAAAAAACATATGAAAATTTTCTATTTTATATATATCAATGTTTATTTCATTATACATTCAAATAAATGGATGTTTATGGTTTATATCAAGTACATTGTTGTTCTAAATGATCATTTAATTGTCAACTCGAGGGTTTCGTAAAACTTGGGAAGCATAGAAAAATGAAATATGCACTATTACAGAAAGAGGCAGCGCTGGTTCTAGGGTTTAACTAAGCAAGTGAAAGAGGGTAACAAGCATCCATGGAGACACAGGGATGAGCGAACTCCACTCCCTCCTATAGTGATATAGTAGCAAACAAAGGAAGAGGAGGGAAAAAGAACAAACCTCCACAACCTTTGGAGGTCAAGGCAAAAAAAACATAAACTCAAAAGGTGGAAGGCAGCAAAACCAATGTAGATCAATGGGCCCATGAAGAAGATTGTCAGGAGGAGAAAGAGGAAGACAGAGGTCAAGGATCGAAGAATAGAGCTAAGATAGGGCCCTGTAAACCCAAGACCATAACAAATCCTCGAGTTATTCTGAATGATCCCACTCTGCAAACGCACAGGAATCACATGGCTAACTATGCCATCATATGAAAATTTATGAGAATCTGGCCATCAGAAAAAGCGTTCTACACCTGGATAAAATACAATTGGAAACCAAAGGGGGAGTTAAATATACATCTTGGATCCAAAGGTTTTTTCACTGTGGTGTTTATGAACATGGAAGATAGAGAGAAATTTTTTGAAGGAGGGCCATACTTCTTTGCAACCGTTGGTCTCTATATGCAACCATGGAAAATGAAATTTGTGCCAGAATGAGAAAGCTTCACTTAGGTACTGGTATGGATTCGACTATACTCCTTACCTTTAGATTACTTGATGCCAAAGCCTTTTAAAGCTATAGGTAATAAATTAAGTCATTTATTAAAAATTTCAGAGGCAACTCTAAGGGGAAAATATACATCTTATGCATGTATATGTGTGGAGATGGATTTATCAGGAGCCCTTCCAGATGAGGTCATTTTAGAAGTCTATGAGGAGGAATGGGTTCAAGCAGTTGACTATGAACATATTCCATTCAGATGTCACAAATGTCATGAGCATGGGCATCTCTCCAGAGACTGTCCTCTCAATAGAAGGGAGGAAAATAAATACCAATAAAGGAAAAGACCAGACAGGTTTCAGCAAGGTAGGATGAAAAGGAAAAGTGGATGGAAGGAATACATAAAAGAACCCTTGTGTGAATGATAAAACAAAAATTTACAACAGTTTTGAGATCTTAGGAGAAAAAGAAGCTGATGGAAGGGATAAAAAGAGTACAGAGAATCAGACAGCAAGGGGGAAAGAAAAAGAGACCGGCATGGAGTACACTTAGGAATAGAATGAACACACAACAGACCCTTTCAGTACCATG
>APFE030626865.1:0-12118 GCA_000404065.3 Pinus taeda
AGGTTTTTCTGACTCAATTTTTCAGATTGTCAGACCCTATGAAATCCCTAAATATGTCAAAGATAAACAACATTTTGTAAGAAGTCAGTGGAGGATTATGTCAGAATGCATCTACTGGAACAAATCCCCAAGAGAATTTTTCATCAATGAAACTCCACTTTTAAACCAAGTCCAGTTGTTTGTGGATGCTTCATAAATGCTGAGGCATCAATGTGAGAGAGAATTATCTAACATTAACAGTTGAATCCCCAAGATAATTCATTTTTTTTACTTTATAGTCATTACAATGATCTACTTCTTTATGTGCCAAGTACGAGTAGTTGAAATATTACTCCAAATTTACCAACATCCAACTATCCAATTAATGCATGGAAATTTGAATTTGGCAAGCCAATCCCCTGTCGAAACTCCAGACCAAGGTTCAAAACTTAGGGTAGCATCTCTGGTAAAAATAAGAGTTACATGGGTCATAAAATATTCAAGTCTTTCTTAATATCCTTTAGTTTGATTTTTCGCACAGCAATCGAAAAAATGACACCAACAAAGGTTGATCCATAGCCAACAAAAATGACAATTCCAACCAATGCATTCTTTTATAATTTCTCCATGATTTTTGGGAGAATCCTCCCCCAAGTGAAAAACATTTTGACAATGTGTTCACTTTAATATGTAAATAATCTTATCTAGACGCCATATAGATATGTATCTTGTGTGCTTTGGAGGTTTCCACAATAAGATTTAATATAATTAAGAAAGAAACAATAATCATCCCCACGTTCATAAAACAATCAATGATATGAGGGAAATCCATAATAGATTTCCTTAGTGGTTAATCCTATAGATAAAGTGTTGTGATAGCCCAAACCAGTTCTTATCAGGATTCCACTACCGCACAAAATAGGTGTTGTGTGAAGCAACTTTATCCTTCGCTATGTAGAAGAAAATATGAATATGAAAGTCACCCATACCACAGTATGAACTTCTTGTTCTACCATCACCAGAGTTGCCTAGTCTAACACCCACTATATTACACCCAAATCCATCTCCCTACAGCCTTCCCAATCATGTCTCTCTTCACATACTCTAACTCGTTTCAGCATACGATTCTATAACCCATCACACAGCCCCTGGCCATATCATACAATATCTCCACCATTATGGCCTATGCCTTGTCTTCTGTTCATCCTCATCATAGAACTGCAAACATAGCACCACCGCCCATCCTTATGTTATCCCAAACCAGTTCAGGTGACTCAGCATTACTTTCTTTGACACCTTCTTGGCAACTGTGCCATGGCTCATTCGCGTTAATAACTTTAATATTACCACCATATTAGCTTACCACTCCTTTCAAATTGATATTTTCTTCTTTCTCCTTTCTTTTATGAAGACTGTTGTCTTGTAGCATGCTCCATAGTCTTCTCCACCTTTGAACAAAGCTAGACTTACAGTGCCCACATGTCTTATGTATGGCTTCATATCCGCAAGCACCAATACATTTGGGTGGAAATTCCAATGGCAGAATCCGATGGAATGGCTAAAATCGGAAAAAGTGTTGAAAGTTAAATGTTTTCTTTTGTTTTTTCTAAAATCCCAACTATCGTCGAATATATGACAATAGTTCTTTATTGGTAAAATATTCAGCAGGATGCCCTATCCCATTGATTATCATATGTTTTCCTTTAATCCCTTATGTTGTCAAACAACTAACGATATTTCTTTTACTGTTGGATATCTGACGCTATATCCATTATGAAAATGTGTTGTCCAATTTTGTACAATGGTAAATAATCGTTGCATAATGTTCAATACCACCATTAATGGCTTTTTGAGCTAACAACTTCTAATATGGGATTTCTTTACATTGATTAGTTTGCATCCCTTCTCTCTCTCTCTTCCTCTCTCTCTCTCTCTCTCATCTCTCTCTCTTCTATATATTATATATATAATATAATTATATATAATTATATTAGTTGTGATTGTTTGATATCTATCTCTCTACTCTTCTCTCTTCTCTCTCCTCATATATAATATATATATATATATATATATATATATATAGATATATATTAGTTGTGATTGTTTTGAAAGGTTGTAGGTTTATTTTGAGGTTAATTTTTTAACAATATCATAAGTGAAAGTTTGGTGACAAAAAATTTCACATGGAATTCCTCAAGGATACCAAGGATATGCAGGATTAGCATCAAGGGCTTCTGAGGATGGAAAATATTGTTTCCTTTGTATAAATTGCAAGGGCTTGAGGCCAAAGAGAATTCTAATAAAATCAGTTAAAAAGAATTGTAGAGACTATGTACATTGAACGCGGACACGAATATATCCCATTTGTAACTTATTTATTATGTCTTTGTATTGTAGATTGTTTTTGTAAATGTTTATATGTATATTGTATTTTATATTGTATGTCTTTGTATTGTAAACTGTATTATCTTTCTATTGTAAATGTATTTTATAATATTCTTTTGGGAGGTGTTTGAACTATGTTGTCATCTTGATGTGGACTAGAAATATTATTTGATTATTTTCATTATAGTCGTTTAAGGGGTTAGGTTGAGTTAGGGGTTAATTAATTTATGGGCTTAGGGATAAGGCATTATTGTTTAAATTTTAGGGGTTAGGGGTTAAGGGCTTAGGGGCTAGGGGTTTAAGGGCTTAGAGGAATGGGGTTAAGATGTTAGGGGGTTAATGTATATTGTTTAGGGGTCTAATTTGAACCTAGAGGATTTATACGTTAATCATGGGTTTTTATGGAGAATTATTAATAAGTTTTAAAATTATATTATGCAAAATATGACATTAAGAAAGAATATGACATTACAATGATGAATGAAAAATAAGATCAATATACCCCGATCAGGGTGGAGAAAGATGGACAACATAAGGCTGTGATGGGATGTAGTATAGGGTAGTACACGCCACACATCAAAGCTATCATTTTTAGGCTAGCAGCGACGGAATGCAGAGGAGAACGCATACCAAGACAAGAAACAGGTAGAATTATGAAAATGGCAGGGGAGAAGATTGGCGGCGATCATCTGGTGCAACAAGGGTTAGGTGGTGGTATTCATTCAAGAGTAGGAGCAGACAGAAAGACAGATAATCTGAAGACCAGAAAGGTGGCGAAGAGCGAAGCAAGTTGGCAGAGAGACTTGGGGCATCGACTTAAACGAAAGCAAGATGATATGGTGGAGGGAGGAAGGAAGGAAAGGCAGGTGAAGGAGGGGGAAGGGAGGAATACAAGGAGGGAGCAGGAACGAACAACGGAAGAAGAAGGAGATTGCAGAGAAAGGGGAATGGAGACAGGGAAGGAGGAATGCAGGGCGAGGGTGACTTTCGAAGTAGGGCAAAGCAGCGGGAGTAACAATAGGGGCAGACCTACAAGAAGAGGAAAGGGTAGGAGGCGTAGGGGTCGTGGAAGAACATGGTAGGCGGACCATTGTGAGACTGAGATTCTGGCCTCGAACCAGCAGAAACGAGGTCGATGATCCACAGAGCAGGCTGCTCAAGAAGCAGAGAAATCATATGTCAAAGGGACCAATGAAGATATTAGAAGGTTAATAGATGCTCTGGAAAACAAAGTTCTAGAAGAACCCTCTGATCCATAAATGGAGGAATAGAACACCCTCATTCCGGATCCTAGGAGTACAAGAGGGCGCCTAACGTTATATAAGCAGGCATTACACATGTATTGGGTTATGAAACATCTGTTAGCCAGAGCAATGGAGCAGGTCGCTGTAGAGATGACAGAGATAGCTCAAGGTCTACAGGATATGAAAAAGGAGATGACCAATCTGCAGCTCATGATACGGAAGCAGGAGAGAAAAATGGAGGAAATTCGTGGCATGCTGAAGGAATTAACCAAGGCGAAGCATGAGGAGGAAATCAAGCAAGAAATCATGGTAGACTGAATGTTCTGCTCTGTTATTTTTTGAATTTTTTGATAAGCATTAGAGAACCAACCAGTAAGGCAGTTTTTGATATATATTCGAGACTAGGCATTACGAGATAGAATGTAGATAGGGTGCTGCTATAGTTTTAAACATGTTGTTTTTCAAGATAAGATGGCAAGTGGACATTCTCAAACTATGGGTGACCAACAGACCCCGTTTCCCTACGGGGTGGGTTGAGGTCACCTACGAATGTATATTTTATTTTTGTTGTATATAATAGAAAAGGTCATACTGTAGCTTACAAAAAAAAAAGATCAATATGTTTTTTTATTATGGGTGTGACTATATATCTCAGAAAGTGTCTCACTTCCTACATGTCAAGAAAAGTAACATCTTTCTTATATTTTTCAACATATTCTTAAATATATTGATAAATTGCATAAGCATCATCATTGATTTGTTGTCTTTGTTTTTTGGTCTCACTTAAGTTGTCTTTCTCTTTGTCTTTGTTGTATTTGTTTTCCTTATATATTATATTTTTAAACTATGTTATATAAACGTTTCATATTGTTATAATATATTAATATATATCTAAGTATATATATATTATATATATAATATATAATATATAATATAGATATATATATTATTATTAATCCAGGACACATTTAATGATGTTGGAATAGATAATGACCATGTTGGACACCTAATCCTCTATGGGTTGGTGTGGAATGTGAACAACCATCGGAGTCCAAGAGATTACTTGTAATATGAATCCAAGGGTCATACTATGTACTATAAATGTATATCATGTCAATAATATATGCAATCTAATGCTTATTTTTCATATTTGGTCTTCACCATGGTTGTGTTTAACATGGTATCAGAGTAGTAGGTGATCTCCTGCCCAAGTGTTAGCATCTTGTTTTGTGGTATTTCTATTCATTTCATCCCTGACATCGATCCTGCACTTCTAAGTTAAATTCTAGTTGGATTCTTTGCCCCTTTGCGAATTAAATTTGAGTTAGGTTTTCTTCCTACATTCCCATTAAAAGAAAAAAATGGACAAAACACACCCATAATTTTTGTGCGCGTTGTTTGTGTCCCTATTTACCTTCTATTAAAAAAATAGAAAAATAAAAGGGGGAGGTTCTTTCTGGTGAATAGAGTGTTTATCTGGTGAATTTTCAAGTTGAACGGTCTACCAATTACCGTAGTCTATTGGTATTTTTGAGAGTTGGTTGAATGTATATTGGGCATGTGTTGGTCAAGGAATACAAAATGTCTGCTCATTAATTGTCCATTGTGGGATCTAAAGGTTCCTTTCCATTCCATTGTGGAGTCCTATAATTAGATATAAGGTTTTTATGCCTCACTGCTTGGCTTTGAAAACCATTAGAAGTACACCTTCACAAAGTTTTATGTGAAGGATTGATATCCGCGAAGTTTCTGATATCTCTGATAAGAGATTTTTGCATCTAGTCTAGGTTTTTAGGGATCTGAAAGTCTTGAATACTTGTCTAATTCACTATTCTATTCTATTTTGATCCTTTTCAATTCCAATTCCAATGGAGGACGTGAAGCACCAGCCATGGATTATAAGCAGAGACTCTAGTACATCATTGTTGTGCGTTTGAAGGTCACTTCATTCAAATTCGACCGCGAATTTATTCTCTATGCATTGTATTGAGTGTTTGTGTTGACACATTGACCATAGCTCCAACTCAAACATCAAGTCATTTCCTGGAGGTGTTTTGCAAGAACGATGCTTGTGTGAACCAACAACAGTCATCCTCAACCTGTGCATTTTCATCTCCATTGAAGCAGAAGTGTGGTGTCATGGAACCACCATTCGTGGCTCTCCAAACTACCTGTCTAAATTGTGATTTGTTGTTGTGTGTTGGGCTTGACTTGTGACGTTGTGTGTCGGGCTTGACTATATCATTGTCTCCAGTTATATGCTGGGCTTCTGAATTGTGGCTCCAATGTGACTATTTGTGGCTTCGTGTTGCGCTCAGTTCCATATACCGCTACTCAATTTCTTTACAATGTTCCACTACTCATTGTCATTACAATATATCATTGTTCACTCCTCCGTGGTATTACCTCCTCCGACTCATGCACCCTCGATTCTGGTCCCTACCACTCTGGTTCGCACTCCAGTCTGTTGGTGCTCATTCCTACCATCTTGACTGTGTATATGATTAATCCCTTTACAACATCATACCCATATGCACATTGGACTCCTCCCAAGCACACTCAGCCTCATTGCTCACAATCGGCCTCACCACTATGCAGTGAAAGTGTTCCCTCGCAATCCTCCTTCAAAACGTTGGTGCATAATAGATTAGACTCCTGCATATGGTGTGTTTCATGTTGCTCTAGTTTCAACACTATGTGTGTTGAATTTTTTTGATGACCATATAATGGTGAAGAAGGTGTGTTAAACAATTCATGAAAAAATAGTAAAGGTATGTCCCACCTCTAAAGAATGCAGTTGGCCATATATGCGAGTTTGTTTTTGGCGTAGGTGTGTTGAATGGTTTATGGTGTTGCACATTGATTAATCTCCAATTCTTGTGTGGTATATATGTTGGAGTTGCTTCATGTTAGTTCTAATAACCCAATAGCCACCATTAAATTGTGGCTTCTCTTATAGCATCCAAATTGGTTTCTAAATTATTGATGATGGCAATAGTTATTGAATTGTAAAACCAATACCTCATTCATCACACAAGGTGGTGTAATTGCAAGTAGAACAATTATTCGGTTACAACACGTTGATATTGGTGGTGGTCTCCATAGTCGTGATAAGAGGGGCACTCAAACTATTAATGGTATAAATGGAGCTGCTAAGATTTTGGGAAGACTTGTAGAAGCACATATTTGAGCTAGTATATTTGAATTTCTTATGCTATGTATACAACTCTAACAAAGGTTCGACATTATACAATTTAAGGAAACTCAAATCCATAAATTTATTTGCGCATAGTGGAAGAACTTCCTCTCATTGTGATTTTGATCTAAAATGATTTTTTTTACTTTCCTTTCTTTACTTCCATATTACAATTGTTGTGGAAAGATTTTTCTCATAAGCCTAATAGTAATGCATTCTCAGTGGCTTAGAGTAAATTTTGAAGAAATGGAAAAAATTATTGAGGTATTAAAGTTCTTAAAAACTTTGATACACTCCATTGATTATGATACAATAAAAATCAGCAAAGCCGCTCTTATTGATGTACAAATTTGTCTACAAGATGCACATGACGAAATTGAGTTTTTGCAGCTTGAGACAAAGCTACAACAAGAAGAATTACAGTAGTGAAGTCATCATTCTGACCTTATTTCTATTCAGAACATTGAGACATACTCCCATTAGTAGAAAGAATATAAATTTGAGGTTGATTCACATTCAATGCCTAAAGCAAAGTTACATGTAGATGCAGAAATTTAGTCTTCACTTCTCAAGCCCATCATCGGACCTTGGGAAGAGCTTGTCAACAACAAGCACAAAATAGGTCTTGGATATGACAAGGAGGTTTCCTTTAATTTCTAGACTATTCCAAGCCCATTCAATTTCAAAGTGTTGGATTTCTTCATGGTGGTTCACCTTCACCTATTCCAGATTCTGCTCCTCCACATTTGCAGCTAAAAATTGTTAAATGCAAACACTGTGACTGAGTTGTCCATATGAAAGATAATTGTTTTATCTTCATCCATGTGAGCATTGTCATAAAACCACTCATTCTTCAAACAGATGCTTCAAAAACAAGCCTCTTGCAAGAACAAAGATTCATCTTGGATGGATCGCTTCTTGGCAATGGACTTCAACAACCAAGAAGATATTTTAGTCATATATCAGAATTTGTTCTAGAGTATTGAACAGTCTTGCAGTTGATTTTTCTCCATATTCTCACCTTGTATCTAACAAGGGGGGAAGTGATGGTCATCTACAAGCTGCAAAGCCACAGCAAGCGACCTTGAGCCACAACCTTCCATACTAGATTTAGAGTTGTAACTAGAGACAAGATGGCCCTAAGCATGTCTTCGGTTGGTGATCAGCGTTAAACCATCTATGTGGGATTGAGACATCTCCTCAAAGAATTGGGGAAACTTCCTCTATCAAAAGACTTCAGCTTCTTGCGAGTTTTGGAAGAATTCCAGGAATCACATTAAGCATTCCAGAGTTGGTGATCATCCTTAAAGCATCACAAGTTGATACCTCCCTTTTTAGGCTGAGGTTCTCACTTTTTATGTAGGGTGAGACCTCCCTTTCAAGGTTGAAGGTTCGTGTACTTGAGATGGAAACTAAACCTCTTTATGAAGGCTCAAAAACATCTCTTCTCACTACTCTATTATTTTTGGTCAACTTAAAGGCAGTGAATGGTTTTTCAAACATGTGTGACAACCCCTGAGGTATGTAATATATTTTGTGACATTTAGTACCATATACATGATAAGGCAATTATTTTTTCCATTGTTTTTAATGTTAGTACATTTATTTGCATCATTTCATTAATTTGTAACATTTGGATGCAATATGTATGATTAATATTATTTAGTACATTAACCAATGCTATTTTTTTATGTTGTAGATTATTAGGTGAATTTATGTTACCACCTTCAAACTTTTTACCTCATAGTACAAATATTTACATACCATTATGAAAGATATTGGAATGGAGTATCAAGTTATTCATACATGCCCTAATGATGATATTCTCTATTATAAAGAACATGCGTTGAAAGACAAATGCCCAAAACGTGATGAGAGTAGATATCAAACCAATAAAGTAACAAAAAAGGTATATCACAAGGTTCTTCATTATATTCCTATAATTCCACATTTGCAACAATTATTCAGGTGCAAAAACATAGCAAAACTTATGGATTACCATGCAAGGAATAGAAGTGAAAATGTTGTTCTTTGAATTCCTGCAATATGGATTTGTATTTAGGAATATAGAGAAAAAGTGGCCAGAGTTTAAAAGAGAACCTCGCAATATTAAGATTTTATTAGCAACTAACAGTGTCAATCCATTTGGAGAGGTCAGTTCTACTTACTCGATGTGGCTTGTTTTTGTTATCAATAATAACATTCCTCCCTGGAATTCAATAAAGAGGGAGCACATAATTTTGACAATGATATTTCTAGGTAATAATTTGTTTAGAATAAAAAAAATTAACACAATAACATCTTATTTGTCTTGTTTGTTTCATAATTATGTGCTATATTTTTTCGTTAATTATGTATTGTATGTTCATTCAATTAGGTAAGTACCAGGTCAAAGATATGAATGTATATATCGAGCCTCTTATCAATGAGTTAGTGGATTTATGGAACGGTGCCACTATGTATGATATCTCTAGACCAAAAGTTGCACAAAGGGAATTTGAATTCCATGCAATGCTTGTATGGACAATTCATGATGCCCTAAGGCTAACACATTTTTGTGGTATGTTATAACATTACCTTACACTTTAATAATGTTTAATTTTATGAATTTTGGAGAGTCCAAAGATTGTCCTACCATGACATCCTTTTTGCCTAAAGATCCTATATTTTCCTATATATTTACCACCTAAATAAAGCCATATCCACCAGGTTTTGATGAAGGTATGCAATAATATGTCTTATTGTTCATATTTAATGTAGGGACTAACCCTATAATCATTATTATTTTTTTTAATGCTAAAAATACAACCATAAGGAAAATAACATTGGGAACCCAAAAATTATTAAGCATTATAGAAAACTTTCCTAAATTTCACTTCATTGAACATATCATCTAATTTACATACATTTAAAATAAAACCATAAAGAAGTCATAAAAGAATATAATACAACATAGGTACCCTTCACCAGAAGATGAGATTCAAACCTGACTTGCCACTACTTTTCTTCCTTTGTTGTCGATCACCTCTAAGTGTGAATGTCGATGTACTTGATCAGAATGCAATGACCCACCGATTGACCTCCCAGCCTACTCCTTGGGTACTCTCTTTCCCCGCGGAACCCCAAGCTACAATGGGGTTGTACAATAGAGGAATGTATTAGCTAGTAGAGGAAAACACTCCTTGGCTCAAGAGTCCCCTCTCTAAAGTCCTCTACCTCACCAAACTCACTATAGCTTGTAGTCACTTAATCTAACATAGTCTCATCCATCCAACAATAGGGTAAAGAAAAAGTCCCTTCTCCCATGGCTTGCCCCTTCTTTTATAGGATTCCTCATAGGTGACACTTGGAATTTCACGCATAATTAATTATTTTTTATAATTCATTAGTTTGATTATTCACCCACCCATGTGTCACTCTCTCATCAATGATCTCCAAAATTATTTACTTAAATTTTAATTTAAAAATGATATTTGTCCTCACTTCAACAAGATTCCTATTTATTCTCCTAGTTGTCTTTTGATCCGCCTTTTTACTCCTTAATTTGTTTTTCGTTACTAAATTCAATTAATAAATCAAGATTTGATCCCCTATCAACTCCCTAATTTAACTCAAGTTATCTCTTAGATGGATATTCTTATATTGGTTGTTGCCACATGGAGGTTCTTTACATTTCTCTAAAATTTAATTTATTAATCTTATTTTAATTCACCATCCTCTTCTCTTAATTAGGTTTAACTATTTTAGGATTAATTTGTATCCTTACATTTATGTTCCTCTTCCCCTTTTTACCTAATTAAACTACATAATCTACTTAATATTTTCCAACATGGGGAGGGTAGAGTTTTTAAGATAAAATACTTTATTTCTTCCTATGATCCTCTTAACCCAAGTTTTATTCTTGATTTAATTACCTTGTCTTCTAACATCATTTACCCTTGATGTAAATTTACCTAGTTTTAATTTATTGATTATATTTATTAATTTATTTATCTATTATCCAACCAGATTGGATAAACGAAGCAAGGGAGGAATGGAAGAATGACGAAGAAGTGTGGAAACTTATTTGAAAGTTACAACAAGATTCCGTTACATCTGATACATTTAGCTGGAAAAATGATTTGTTATGGTACAAAGATTGCTTATACCTCTGTGAGAATTCTCAGCTAAAACAAAAGATTCTTATGGAATTGCACACTTCTCCCTTAGGAGGGCACTCAGGATTTTTTAAAACTTACGACAGGGTTAAGAAGGAATTTTTTTGGGATGGCCTTAAATCGGATATTCAAAAGTTTGTGGCGGAATTTTTGGTTTTCCAACAAAATAAAGTTGAAACAGTTAAGACACCGGGTCTATTACAACCTTTATCCATTCCAAGCCAACGTTGGGAGCAGGTTTCAATGGATTTTATCACAGGTTTACCCAAGTCTGAGGGAAAGAGTGTCACCATGGTGGTAGTTGACGAACTTACCAAGTATGCACAGTTTTGTGCATTATCACATCCATTTAAAGCCAGTACAATTTCTACTGCATTTATGGAAACAATTCAAAAGCTACATGGAAACCCAAAGATTATTGTAAATGACAGAGAACCCATTTTCACTGGAAATTTTTGGACATAACTATTTTCTTGTCTTGGTACTTAGTTAGCTCATAGTTCATCTTATCATCCTCAATTTGATGGGCAAACTGAGATAGTAAACAAATGTTTGGAAGGATATCTTCGTTGCTTTATGTCTGATAAACAAACACAATGGGTCAAATGGTTGCCTCTGGTTGAATGGTGGTATAACATTCCCTTCCATACAACAACAAAAATGACCCCATTTATGGCACTTTATGGATATCAGCCACCATCCATCACATCATATTTAAGAGAAAGTTCTAAGGTTCAAGCAGTGGAACATCACACCGAACATCAACAACAAGTCCTCCAACTCTTAAAGGATAACCTCGTGTTGGCACAGAATATAATGAAACAATAGGCAGATCAACATCGCAGTGAAAGAAGTTTTGATGTAGGCGATTGGGTATTCCTACAGCTACAACCATATAAGCAAAGTCCCTCAAGCAAGCTAAGAAGGATATAAATTATCACCAAAGTATTATGGTTCATACAAGGTGTTGCAAAAGATTGGTACTATGGCATACAAATTAGAGCTTCCTGCAGCTTCTCGATTGCACCCAGTTTTCCATGTTTCATGTTTAAAGAAGGTTATAGGAGATAAGCTCCCAGTTCAAACAATATTGCCAGAACTTGACGAGGAAGGAAAAATTATATTGGAACCAGAGGCAGTCACAGAAACAAGAACTC
>APFE030626870.1:6324-19157 GCA_000404065.3 Pinus taeda
TTTCTTACCCTTCACCGTAAAGCCTTCAGGTTGCTTCATGTAGATCTCCTCTTCCAGGTCCCCGTGAAGAAATGTTGTCTTCACATCCATCTGTTCTACCTCAAAATCAAAAGCAATAGCAACAAATAAAAGTAATCTAATAGAAGTTATCTTGGCAATAGGAGAAAAAATATCACCAAAATCAATTCCCGACACCTGGGAAAAACCTTTTGCTACCAACCAAGCTTTGTATTTCTCCACCTTTCCTTCTGCATTTGTCTTCTTCTTGAACACCCATTTGTTGCCAATGGGTTTCCTTCCATTTGGCAACTCCACTAGATCCCAAGCCTCATTTTTGTGCAAAGATGCCATTTCATCAACCATGGCCTCTTTCCAGAGTTTTCCATCCTCTGAATCTACTACTTCCTTCATAGTTCTGGGATCATCATCAGTAATAGATAAAGCAAAATTTGAACAGAAAGCAGATGGACTATACCTCTCTGGTTGCCTTCTTTCTCGAACTGATCTTCTTACACTCGGAGTTTGTGGCTCTTCATCTTCTGATTCCTCCTCTACTGTAGAGTCTGATTCTTCCTCTTTTAGCTCAAACTCTTTCTTCTCAGGTTCCTCTGGTTGGACTTCATGTTTAATAGCATCTTTCACCTTTCTCAACACCACATCTTGATTGTACACAACCTTCCTTGTTGTTGGGTTCCAAACCTTATAACCCTTTAAACCATCCTTATACCCAATAAATATGCACTTTTCAGATTTACTATCCAACTTGGTTCATTTCTCCTTTGGAACATGTACGTATGCATCACATCCAAATACCATTAGATGTGAAAGAGAGAGTTTCTTACCAGTCCATACCTCTTGTGGAGTCTTATCCTCCAACGCTGATGAAGGTGATCTGTTGACCAGGTAACATGACGTCTCCACCACCTCTGCCTAGAATTCTTGTCCTAACCCGACACCACTGAGCATGCTTCTTGCCCTTTCCATCAACGTCTTTTTCATTCTTTCTGCTACTCCATTTTGCTGAGGTGTATATGGAGTAGTCTTCTGTCATGCTATACCACACTTCTTACAGAATTCTTCAAATTCCTTACTGCAAAACTCTCCACCATTATCTGTCCTCAACACCTTTATCTTCTTCTCTGTCTAGTTTTCCACCAGAGCCTTAAATTCTTTAAACCTATCAAAGACTTAAAATTTCTTCTTAAGGAAATATATCCAAGTATTCCTTGAGAAATCATATATAAATGATACATAGCACATAGAATTACCCAGTGATGGACCCTTCATAGGTTCAAACACATCACTGTGCTCAAGCTCTAATATTTGTTTCGCCCTCTTACCACCAGAGGGGAAACTCATCCGATACTACTTCCCATATAAACAGTTTTCACATAAATAAAAATCCACAGAGTTATTACTCATACCTTCTACCATACCTTTACCATGAAGTATTCGAAGGCCCTTCTCTCCAATATGTCCAAACCTTTGATGCCACAGCATGGTTTTCTCTCCAGAGACCATTAGAGTTTCTACTCCACTTTCAGGAACCACAGAATTTTTGCACCCATCAACAACAATGCTACCTTGCAGCTTGTATATAGTTCCAGTCTGAACTCCTCGCATCAATACCAGTGCTCCCCAAACCATCTTGCAGGTATCCTTCTCGAACATTGTTTTTACACCTAAATCATCCATCTTGCTTACAGAAATCAGATTTCTCACTAATGCAGGAATATGCAGAACACTTGGAAGTGTTCTAACCCTTCCACCTTGCAACTTCAACTTTATTTTTCCGCGACCAATGATTCTAGACTTCCTATCATCCCCTAAGAAGACATCAACATCATCGTATTTCTCATACTTGCAGAACCACTCTCTATGCGGAGTGAAGTGAAAGGATGCACCTGAGTCAATCAACCATGCCTCATGATCTACATGTGTACTTGAAGAAGCCAAGTACACATCCCCACCTTCATCTGAGGTGGTTTTCACCTCTACAGAAGGAGCATCATCAAATCCCTTTCCTTTGTCAGGAACTTTAGATTTACAATCCATTTTTTAGTGCCCTTCCTTTCCACATTTCTAGCACACCACCTTTACAGGTTTTCCTGGATATTTAGATCTCCCTCTAGATTTAGATCTCCCACTCGATGACTTATTTTTGTTTATGTTCTAGGACCGTCCTCGTACAGAAAAGGCATCACCATTCAGGCTCTCCATATTTTTCCGTCTCATCTCCTTCGTCAGCAAGGATGAGACTATTTCATCAAATTGCAAGGAAGGTACATTTCTCCCTGTTGCAATAACCAGACTATCCCACGAATCTAGTAGAGAACATAGCAAAGTAATGCACTTATCTTCATTTGAAATTTTGATATCAACAAATGATAACTGACTTACCATAGTATTAAACGCATTCAGATGCTATGTCACCGAGTCTCAATCTTTCATCCTCAGGTTATACAACGTTTTCTGCAGGAACAGTTTATTCACCAGAGACTTAGATTGGTACAAAGTCCCTAACTTGTCCCACAAAGCCGTCGTCATAGATTCCCTGATACATTCAACAATACTGAATCTGAGACACACAGTTGTATTGTGCTCTTTTCCTTCAGATCCAACTTCTTCCATTCTTCATCGGTCACTCTCGTTGGTTCAGTACCTGAATCTACCACGATCCACTAATCTTTATCCACCAATAGATCCTCCATCTTGAGTTTCCACAACTCAAAACTCTAACCATTAAATTTCTCAATCTCTATCTTTCCACTGCTTGCCATCTTCTTTTACCACTAGAATCGATCTCACAGATCTCCCACTGAATAGGATTTACCACAAGCCCGAGCGAAACCCCTCAGCAACAAAGGTGTCCCCTTGAAGCCAAAACAGCTCTAATACCAAATGTAGGTTTGAACCCCATACAAAAATTACCTACATACGAATTCTAAAACACAGAAAATAAACAATGCGAGAGCATAACACATAAAACACATATACACAAAGATTTTCCCCTAGATCCCAAAACCAACAACTACCAGTTTGAATTTCTCATTATGTTCATTTAAATGCTACAAAACATATTTATATATGCCAAAGCATCCAATAGCCATGGATGACCGAAACCATCACGTCCAAAACCATGTGCGAAAATCATTCACAAAGCCATAGGTGGGTCCACCCAACCTAATATAGGGTCCAAAAAAAAAAAAAAAAAAAAATCTTGGGGCGCTGCCCTGGACCCCGTAGAGGGGGGCTACATGCCCCCCTCAAACTCCCTGGACAGGGAGGATGCCGCCCCCCCTGTGACCCCCTGACTGCGCAATCAGCGCAACTAAGGGTGGGCTTCGCCCCCCCTCTAACCCCCCGGTTCACTACGTGGTCTAGTCGTGGAAAGAATATAACACAACCCAACATTAAAGGGAGATCAACAAACTCAATATTAAATATAAATTTCCCATTCCTATCATTGATGAATTATTTGATGACTTGCATGAAACAATTTATTTCACTAAGTTGGATCTTTGTTTAGGATATCATCAAATAAGAATGAAGAATGAATACATTTCGAAAAAAACATTTAGAACTCATGAGGGTCATTATGAATTTTTGGTCATGACTTTTGGCCTTACCAATGCACCTTCTACATTTCAAGGTTTGATGTCCATTTTCAAACCCTTCTTTAGAAAATTTGTGTTAGTATTTTTTGATGATATACTAATCTACAACAAGTCTTGGAAGGATCATGTTCAACATGTTAACAGGGCGCTCAAACTATTGGAGGAGAAACAATTATACAAAAAACCTCCAAATGTTTCTTTGGAGTACAAGAGGTGGAATATCTGGGTCATATTGTATCTCACGAGGGTGTTAAGGTAGACTCTGATAAAATTCAATCCATTAAAGAATGGAAAAGTCCCACGGCCATAAAGCATTTGCGAGGATTTATTGGGTTGACAGGGTATTATCGCAAGTTTGTTAAGAATTATGGGAGAATAGCAACACCTCTAACAACATTACTGAAGAAAGATGCATTTTCTTAGATTCCTGAAGCAACTAAGGCATTTGAACATATCCAAAAGGAAATGTGCCAAGCATCGGTTTTAGCTACTTCAAACTTCAAAAAAACCTTTATTGTGGAATGTGATGCAAGTGTAAAACAAATTTCACACAGGATAGGAAAATCTGATGAAAAATATTTATGGAATTTTATTACTTTGTACATGAGTGATTCCTGCATTGATATATCATAGCATTATATATTTTAAATGATACTTTGTTTTATCATTTAGTGACTTATGAATTTTTTTGAAGTACAAGATATATTGGGTTCTGAAATCTAATTATTTAATGGGTACTAATATATGCCTTAATTGAATTATGAGGTAGACCGTGGGATAGTATAGGTTGTCCGAAAACTCATAACTCACCTCCCTTTGAACCAATCTCCCATCACTTGTTCATCATTGTCTTACCTCCTAACCTGATCATTATGACTGTTACACCACCACCGCATAAGCCTCTGCCACATCCACTCATTATTTCTCACCCTTAGCATGATGATATATATCTGCTTTAATGATGATATGTATTGCTTTAATGCAAGAGGGAAGACCCATTGCATTTGAAATCCATCCAATCAAAGGAAGGTATTTACAAAAAGCTATTTATGAGAGGGAAATGTTGACAATTCTACATGCACTTAAGAAATGGCGACCTTACCTAATGGGAAGACACTTCAAGGTAAAACATATCATGATAGTCTTAAATACTTTTTAGAATAAATATTATCTTCACAAGAGTAGAAAAAATGGGTCACAAAGATGTTGGGTTATGACTTTGAAATCATCTACAAAAAGGGGAAGCAAAATGTTGTTGCAGATGCATTCTCAAGAAAGGATGAGGACATGGAAGCATTTCTTTGTGCCATTTCTATTATCCAACCATATTGGATAACCGAAGCAAGGGAAGAATGGAAGAATGACGAAGAAGTGTGGGAACTCATTCAAAAGTTGCAACAAGATCCGAGTACATCTGATACATTTCGCTGGAAAAATGATTCATTATGGTACAAAGATCGCTTATACCTTTGTCAGAATTCTCAACTCAAACAAAAGATTCTTCTAGAATTTCCAACCTCTCCCTCAGGAGGGCACTCAGAATTTTAAAAAACTTACCACAAGGTTAAGAAGGAATATTTTTGGGATGGCCTTAAATGTGATATTCAAAAGTTTGTGGCAAGATGTTTGGTTTGCCAACAAAATAAAGTTGAGACAATTAAGGTCTGTTACAACTTTTATCCATTCCAATTCAATGTTGGGAGGAAGTTTGAATGGATTTTATCATAGGTTTACTCAAATCCAAAGGAAAGAGTGTCATCATGGTGGTATTTGATAGACTTACCAAGTATGCACACTTTTGTGCATTATCTCATCAATTTAAAGGTAGTACATTTGCTACTGCATTTATGAAAACAATTCAAAAGCTACATGGAAACCCACAGATTATTATAAGCGATAGAAATCCCATTTTCAATGGAAATTTTTGGGTGGAATTATTTTCTTGTCTGGGTACTCAATTAGCTCATAGCTCATCTTATCATCCTCAATCTGATGGGAAAACTGAGATAGTGAACAAGTGTTTGGAAGGATATCTTCGTTGCTTTGCATTTGATAAACAAACACAACGGCTCAAGTGGTTACCTTTGGTTGAATGGTGGTATAACACTTCCTTCCATACTGCAACAAAAATGACCCCATTTATGGCACTTTATGGATATCATCCACCATCCATCACATCAACTTTAAGAGAAAACTCTAAGGTTCAAGTAGTGGAAGATCACATCGAGCATCAATAACAAGTTCTCCAACTCTTAAAGGATAACCTCACTTTTCCGCAGAATAGAATGAAACAACAAGCATATCAACATCGTAGCGAAATACGTTTTGATGTAGGTGACTGGGTATTTTTATGACTACAACCATAAACCAAATGTCCCTCAAGCAAGCTAAGAAGGATAATAAATTATCACCAAAGTATTATGGTCCTTAAAAGGTGTTGCAAAACATTGGTACTATGGCATACACATTTGAGCTTCTTGCATCTTCCCTAGTGCACCCAATTTGCCATGTTTCATGGTTAAAGAAGGTTATAGGTGACAAGCTCCCAGTTCAAACAATATTAATAAAACTTGACGAGGAAGGAAAAATCACATTGGAGCCTGAAGCAGTCACGAAAAAAAAAACTTGATAGCTACGAAATCGATAAATTTCATATTATCTCATCAAATGGAAGAACTTACCCACTGGCGATTCCACATGGGAGGATGAGAATTTTATACAGAAGCATCCAAAACTACTCAAGCGTTGAGGAAAATAGTTTTTTGAAGGAGAGGAGCATGTTAGGTCCCTATAATACTAGTGTATTCTCTCATTGTTTTTTTCAGTGTAGCCTCCTTATTGTTATTGTTGTGCCCCTGTAGTCCCCATATTGTTATTATTGTGCCCCATAGAATCCCACTATTGTTATTGTTATGCCCTTACATTACTATTTTTATGTTGACTCTGATTATATTGTGACCCCTTAGACTCCTGTTGTAGCGGCTATAGCACTCCTCCAAAAATTTTCCTTAGCTTCATTTTGGAGCCTCCCTACCAACCATCTTTAGCAACATGTCTTGCCTTGACAAGTACTTATGCTTTAGTTGAGATTTCATGGCTTATCGGCTTGTTTTTGCTAGCTTGTTTTCCTTCCACTCGCAAGCTAACATTCCGTGACTTAGTCATTAACTCACTGTTGTTCTCACTTGAAGACTTGCACAAAACTAGAGGGAAACTAGTCTTGCTCTCTAGAATTACGTAGAGCATCAAGGCAACTTGCTACTCTCCAGAAATGTGCAGAGCAAGTAGACTGCCTTCCCTCTGAAAATTTCACAAAGCACCCCATCGTTGGGATTGCTCTCAAAATTTACGCAAATTTGGTTGACAACCTTGGCTTCAGTCCAGAAATTGCACAGAGCCTGAAGGGTAGCCAGAGCCACTCAACCCAGAAATTGCGCAAAAGTCATCCCGAGGATTGTTTTCCATTGCATGTGCTCCCAAGTTGATCAGTTCCCTCCAAGACTGACCAATTTTTCTTTGTATGCATGGGTTATTTTTTCCCAAAAATAAAAAGGAAAAAAGCAAAAAGGATCCCTAGACTTCAGGGATCTATTTTTAGCAGTCGGGGTTACATGCAAAAACCATTTTTAAAACCACTCGTGAAGTGTCTCTTTTTCCTAGATTTGTGGCATACGTATCGTAAACCTCAATCTTATCAAAACTATTTATTCGACACTTCAGAGCTCATTCTTCACTTCGATCTTGGAACTATGGCATCCCCCATCACATCTAGGAGCATTCGACACACTCAACTCAACTTTTTCCGGGTAAGTCTGCTTTTCATGTCTTTTGCTTATTTTTTGTCACTTTTTGTATTTCAGTTCATGTGAGTGTTGTTTGCTTGGTTTTGTTGAATGCTTGTTATCATTTTAATGCATGTTATCTTGTACAAGCATTGTTTCAAGTTTTTCATTGCACCTCCTTGCTATCGCACGCATGATACTGTCTCTGCACTGACAATTGTCGTTACGGCGACTCACTTCACACACTTAATTATTTTCCCGTTTACTGAATCTTGCACTCATTGATTGCATGCATTTCCATTCACTCATGTATGAACTCATCTTCACACATGCATTCAACCTTTACCGTTTTCCAGTCGCCTGTTGGCAGGACTGGGCTGCCTTGGCTCGGACCTTGCCTTGCCCAGCTTGCACTGTACATTTCTGGGATGGAAGGCTCTACCTTGCTTCTAGAAATTGTGCAGAGCTTGCCTAACACTAACCTGAGAGGCAGTGCCAGGTTGGCCCACGAAATTGCACAATGCAGTTTTACCGGGTTGTAGTCAAGCTGACTGAAGCTGTGCATTGCGTAGTTTCAGTCCTTAGTAGGCCAAGATGGACTGTGCTGTATGCAGTTTCAGTAATCAGTCAGCCCACTGATAGTCCAGACTGTTTTCTGTGCAGTTCTGGAAGTCAGTCTCCCAGCCTCCCGGTGAAAATTGCGCAAATCTTCCAGTGAGTCACCCAAGTGTGTTGCATGTCAGTCCTTAATTTGTTTTCGTTTCCAACTGACATATTGTTTGCCATGAGTGTTGCTTTGTCTCTAGGTATCACAAGTGTTCGTCCATCTCTCAGAAGTACATGTGCAATGGCTTCCAAGAGAGCTGGGTCAAAGGACACCATTGAGAGTGCAACTAGAGATGTGGTCGAGCAAGTGTCTATGAGTTTTCCCATCTATGAAGACACTAAGTTGTTCATAGACAAGGAGATAAAAATGAAATGACATGAGATCAAAAACATTTTTAGACACATTTGAGTAGAATTTGGAGGACCGCAGATTCTATGTCAACATACACAAGTCTGGCTTGTACTAGATTGCATGTAGGTATCCCGCGTTTCCATGTGTGAACATGATCCACTGGATTGTCTCGCATACTGATCCAGAGACAATGGTGTTGATCAATGTTAGTGGAACAAAAATTTCTACCTTCAGGGTAAAGGACTTTCAGTAGGTGTATCACTTGCCGTAGCTGATGATCACAATAGATGCGCCCTTCACCAGGCCCAACAACAGTGCAAATTCAAGAGACATCTTGAAGAGCTAGGTGAGAGAGCCATCTAAGTTCAGGATGACACAAAACTAAGTGTACAAGACAAGGATATTGTGAAAGGCTTATCAACTCTTGGTCATATTCACATGCCGCTTATACAGCCAGGAGAGTACAAAGACCTTCCTGACGAGTTGGGTGATTGTGTTGGATGAACTAGAAAACGAAGGAATACCTTTCAATTAGTTCGACATGTTGGCTCTTGAGCTGAAGGGATAAGTAACAGAAGCCTGGTATCTGCCCAAGGGTAAGAAAGCAAACCTTTTCATGTCCGCTTACATACTTGATGCAATCTGTGCCCGCCAGCAGTTCCTAGGCTTGGGTTGGGCATGGACACCTTTAGAAACCTCTGTGCACACCTATTGCAAGTTGTTCTCCGAGTGAAGCTTCTATAGAGTTATAATACAATTATCAAACCACTTCGTCACCTCGGTGTACATGATGATCTTTGAGAAGGATCCACCTTGCATGTCACAGGTAGTGATGGAGGCATTTGTAAACATAACAGATTTGTATGCCTCACCCCTTTGAACCTTCATTTGGATGTACAACGCGGAGAAGGCTCTGCATGTTTTGCCGAAGTTTTCCATGGATAATTCGGTCATGCAAGAAGTTGCATATCACATCTCGACAAGGTTATTAGCGAGACTGCACAAGAATAAGAAGGAACCCTGGCCTGCTCTTCCTTTGCGGATTAGGTTGTATGAGATCCATAATATCAAGCATGTTGAGGCCTAGATGGAGGAATTCAATAGGTTCACCTTTGACACTAGAAGTTTCAATCCATATGACTCACATTGCTTAGTGAAGGACCACTGTGTGAGAGTGTATCATCCTTGGATCCACGGGGCATGTCATTGGCCTGAGGAAGACCCATGGAGATACTTCTATAACTTCTCAAGGCTCAATTAACCAGTCAGAATGGTTATAGAGTGGTTAGCAGTGTAGAAGGAAGCAACATCTCATACATCAACATCATCAGTAGCAGTAGAGGATGGCAGACTTGTGTTTGACAAAGGAAAGAGGAAGGTTGCTGATAGCACAAAGGCGGAGCAAATCTACAAGTTCAAAGCAGATTCACTTGTGTTAAGAGCATCTTTGGAGATTGAGGGGAAGAGGTGACAATGAGACAGAAGGATCACGCAAAGGCAGAGGGAGAAGCAAAATTTGGAGGAACCATAAAAGGAGTTGTAGGAGTTGAAGCAACAACTCAGGGAAGAACAATAGTTGTGCAGAAGAGAGAAGGAATTGCAGTAGGAACAAGAACAACAAGAGGTGAAACATGCACACATTGATTAAACTGTGCCTATACAAGTTATTGATTCATCCCAACAGCTGGCACATAGCATACAGGGTGAGTAGTCACAGGAGAAGGAATTTGCTCAGGAGATTGAACAAATGTTGGAACAGATGGACACGGATGTGGTTCAACCAGAGTTAGATCGGGACATTGACCTCATGCCTCAGAACCAAGAGGTCACTCCACTAGCCTCACCATATTTGGGAGTAGAGCAAGTCCCAAGTGATCAAAGAGACACTGAAATCCTTGAGGACAATCTAGAATTGGATGTGCACAACATATATTTTGATGAACCACAACATAGATATGTGCAGTCACGCAGAGTTCCCACTCCAGATGTTCATGTATCTCCTATGCAGTTTGAAGAATGAGTGATCGTGTACGATATGCGCAGACATCCAGTTGCATTGGTCAATGTTACCAAGGCACATGCCAGAGCCACCAACTCAAGTGTTAGATTCTTGATAGCTGAGAACAAACACATAGCTAAGGAGTTACAAGAAACCAAGTAGGGAGAAGAGCAAGTTACAACATCTACCAGAGTAGAGTCGAGGAAAGCGATACTTGATGAAGTATAGTCTCTTGAGACAGTCATGCAGAAGATGTACTTCAAGTTCGTCACTGTGCATAAGTTAGTTGTCCATCTGAATGGTTGGAAGCAATGTTGTGCTAGGAAAGCACACATCTTGTGAGACATACACACTGTTGTCGATCACATGCAGGTATGGACAATGAGGTATAAGGGAGCCCCATTGCACTTGCCAAAGATGATGAAGCCAAAGGCAATGGAGCTAAAGGCACACATCTAGAGTCAGATACAGAACTATGAGGAACTCCAGCAGCTCATCACTAGCTTACAGGCTTCACTTGCACGAGTGTTGAGGAGCATGTATGTCATTGTGTGCACGCATATGATCCCATCCATTGGCACACTCACTGAGGCAAAGACAAAGAACCAAGTCCGACTGGAGCTGGACATGCACTTTGATTAGTTTATGTGCATAGCCACCAACGCAGACTTGCAGATGAGCGCAAACACTATACATCAGTATGTCGTTGATCCAACTGCACTCAAGACCATGATGTGCATGTTATCTGATGAGTTGGATAGAGGTGCCAAATTAGTGTACCCAGATGAAACAAAGGCAAGAGTTCGCTTTTAGAAGGATGTCACCACAGAGTACGCAGACACCATAATAGACTACCAAGCTTGGCATCAGTTCACCACTGTCGATCATTGAGAGGATGTCGAAGAGTTAGTCTTCCCAGAGCTGTCTGAGTCTTAGTGATGTCTTGCATGGCTTACTCAAGCCTATTTTGTCTCACATGGGTACATGTACAAGTTGTATTGTAAACATGTTGTAAAGTGAAAGATCAAGTGTCAATAGTAAAATGTAACAATCATGTGTAAGTTGAAGAGTCACGAGGGTAGGTGAAGAGTCACAAAGGGGAATGTCAAGGGTCACCCCACCCTTTTCTATTTATAGAACCTCATAACTCATTGTACAGGCTTTTGGGAGCCAAGCTTCTGAAAGGTATAATTTAGAGAAAGCTTGGAGTGTATTGTAACGAGCCTTGGCTTCTCCACAGTGTAGAGCTAGTACATCTCTTTGGAGGAGCAAGCGGTAGTGACTGTAATGTTTTTTTTATCTGGGCTAGTGGTTGTCATGATTGTATGTATGATTTGATCTTTCACTTTTTTAATATAACAGAGCCAACATGTTGCATGCATATATTGTTATCGTAGTTCAATTATCCTGGTTACTCTAATGATGTATGTAGCTATAATTTACACATGTTTGTATCGAATATTCCGTTTGTGTTTGTATGAATCTTATCGAAGTGTGTTGTTGGTATATTCTATCACTTTGGATCGTCGACTATCCTGCTTTCCATCTCGTGATGTCTTTCAGCTTGTGTGTTCCTTTTCAAGTTGCGTGCTATCACAAGCTTCTAAGGGGCGCACTCTTCTCCCCTCCCGTGTGTTAGAGCCTCTCATGCACCTTCCTTGACTTGTTGCAAGGTCACACCCTTGCTTCCAACAAATACATCTGACTTACCTCTACGCGAAACCGCAGTCAAGGTGATACCGTACTACCCATTGTTGGGACTCCTACTCCAAACAGCCTGAGGTCTAGTTGGGACTTCTTAACGGGGAGACCCCCTAACATTTTGGCAGGTCCAACACTGTCAACAACTCCTATATATAGAAAGGAGGTTTTTTCATTTGAATCATCCAACAATTTTTCATTTGTGTAATGTAAAGGAGTTTGCCCCCTCAAAGAGGCTATTTTTGAAGTCATTGGTCTATCTCTTCTTCTATTTTTGTGAGCTGGTTGATATGGCCAACTCCATATCAACTTATCATGATGTAGGTAAATAAGTCAAATCCTGTCGAGTTTTAAATCCTGTAAATAAGTCACCCTAAACCTTGGCTTAATACTTTACTTTGAAATTCAAGGGGTTAAGGATGTGTAAACACTTCAAGAAATTAATGTACATTGCAAAATGAAATATTGTTGATTTATGTAATTGATTCATATGACTCCATATTATAAGTACGTTAAGATAGAAATCACACTCTGTATAGGCCATCGTCTCAAGTTCAAGCACTGATCCGGATTTAAACAGGAACGCAATAGATTACAGAGATAGCCATAAATATAGAGATGCGATAACCATAAATAAAGAGTTGCAGCGGAAATAATACTTCATTTCATTAAGGGAAAATACTGAAATATGCTTACAACCATAAATGGAAATAACCCAGCTAGGGCGATGGTAGCTTATCTCTGAGAAGAGATGTGCGGCTACATGCCTCTGAACT
>APFE030626870.1:41730-78585 GCA_000404065.3 Pinus taeda
GCACTACAAAAGAGATTGTCCTAAGATTAAGAAGGGAAATAACAAAAGAGAGAAGAATCCCATATCATCGAAGAAGTGGAGGAAGTTGAAAAGAAGAAGTCCAAGAAAGAGGAAGTAAGAGATCTCTACAATGAATGAGATAGTCTTCCTCACCTAAGTTCTTTTCATAGTTCCTAAGTCTTCTGTTGTAAGATATGACTATCATGATTCACTAAGAAATATGATGGGATGCATCATGGCATCATAAAAGCATCGAAAACAAGAGCTTGTGACATAATCATATAGAAGCATGAAAGATGTTCGAAGCATGGCAGTGAACTATGAAAGGATATAGCTCTTGGAAACCTCATTTGTAACATAGATGGCAGTTATGGAAAAGAAAGGAAAAGGTTTAGTACAAGGCACATCATGCATCTGTCAAAAGGAAACATTTTCTAGATGGAGATACTCTATATCCTCAGGATTCTTTGATGGTATCTTCATCGAACGGTTCACCAATCAAGAGAGGAAGCAAGTGTTTCATCAAGAATTCCATACTTGTGGAATTCATGGGATGATGGTATGATGACATAAAAGGTGAAGCAGATCAAGGGATTGAAGCTCTTTCAATCAAGGAAATTGTTGCAGGAAGTTTGGATGACCCAAAGGAAAATGAGGTATGTATGCTTGCATTCAATTTTGAAGAGTCATGTCATATGGTTGTAGGTAACATGGATCAATGCTCTATCTTGAGAGCATAATCAAAAGGAAGGATCTCCTTCTTCAAAGAGATACAGGAATGCATGGATCAGACATTCACTAGATGAAATCAACACAATATGTTCTCATATGTAATATGAGGTGGTTGACATTAATTGGAGGAACTTTGATTGGAAGCTCTTGGGAATAGAATGTGTAAAAATAAAGGAGTCTGACAGAATATTATATTATATATATTATATATATATTAATATATATATATATTTATATATATATAGTATATTGGAGTCTAACAATATTATATATATATTATTAAAGGAGGGTCTAAACCCATATATATATAGATATATATATCTTTTGGAGATATGTCGATATGTATGTGGGATGTTGATGCAAACTAGAAGATTTCATGATAAAAGACCATCACAAAGGTAATTTTTATTGAAGTGTCCATTTCTTATTTTTGAACAAATATTTGGATGGGCTTATGCAGGTCTGCCAAGGGAAGATGTATGGATGTCTTCCACCACCGATACACATGTAGTAGGATGAAAGGTTCGTAAGGAAACATGGCATGAAGAGGGCAACATCACATGAAGTAAGGCCATAAATGGACTGATGGATCACTTTCTGATGATGACATCGCTGGCTCATGGATGAAAGTGATGGATGGTTGATGTTAGGGTCCCACCCTAACCCCCTTATTCATGTCATGGGATCACGTCATAGTCAAGAGTCAATAAAGCCCATATTAATATTTGTAAGTGGTTAACCCGCAATTAATGAAGGGACCACAGTTAGTTGCAAATGGGCGGTAGTATTAAATAAAGGGTAAATGGGCGTAGTATTAGATAGATGCTATTAATAAAACCCATGGTATTGGCCCGTGGTATTGCATGTATGAGTCATATATAAAGGATAGAGACTCCTGCGAGGAGTATCGTGTCTTGTTTTGTAATCGAGCTCTGCTCTATTGGAGGTTGCCCCCTCGAAGAGGCCTGTGAACATTCCTCTCTGAGTAATAAAATCATTGCTATTCTGTGTTCTGGGTATATTTTCTTCGCATATTCTGTGTTCTGGGTATCTTTTCTTCGCATATTCTCTGTTCGGTATTACTTTGCAGGTTAAGAAGCATAACACACAGACCTCCGCAGCTCCCCTCGTCAAACTTGTAGGGAGAAGCCCTCGTTTGCCTCCGATGAAGTCTCGCCGCAGCTCCCCTCATCAAACCTGCAGGACGAAGCCCTCGTTGCCACACCCAAACCACAACAGCTCCCCTCGTCAAACCTGTAGGGAGAAGCCCTTGTTCGCCTCTGGCGAAGTCTCGCCGCAACGCCCCTCGTCAAACCTGCAGGACGAAGCCCTCGTTTCCACACCCAAACCTCCGCAGCTCCCCTCATCAAACTTGCAGGGAGAAGCCCTCATTCGCCTTCGATGAAGTCTCACCACAGCTTCCCTCGTCAAACCTGCAGGACGAAGCCCTCGTTGCCACATCCAGACCACCGTAGCTCCCCTTGACAAACCTGCAGGGAGAAGCCCTCGTTCGCCTCTGGTGAGTAAGAAAACATGTAAATAAAATATAATAATATGAATAACAAAACTTTGAATGAGAAAATAAATATAAAGAATGAGGCATTGGATATTAAAAGTAGGTTTCGAGTGATTTCCACATAGTAGGTGTAACACTTCGAATCAACAAAAAAAATTCGCTCATAATTACCATGAACAACTTTATAACTTACCTCATTTATTGCATAGCTTATACAAAGGTTAAGGGGTCATTAGAGATACAAGGGTTGGCGTGTATTAAGGATTGACATAATTGTAACACCAAAATATTTACACCGCTATCTGTCCAAGCTCCTGGTTGCGCTCCATCTATCCTTGCCTCAATAGGGGTGATGACTCCTCCACTTGAGTTTGATTAATGCATAGGTCTTGAATGCTGCATCCAACCCATTGCAGGTGGCTCAGACATGGGGAATCTAACCTGGAGTAAACACTAACCTCGCCATTCCATTTCATTTCGTCTGTCTGATGAGAGAGGGAAACCTCGAAATACGCAGGGTGAAGAACACGGGAATGAGGGTTTCCACCTCTGCCCTTATGTGCCCTCCTTCGGTTCAGGAAACAAATGGATATCACCTTCAGGTAGGCAACAAAAACAAGGTAGTCCATTGTAGACAGATTGTTATTATGAATTGATAATACAACTACCTACTTGACTTGGCGATACTGACCACTATGATGATTGCAGGTATGCTCTGAAGGAAGGTCTCGACTCCTTCCTCAAACTCGAGGGCCAAACAGAGATACCTCTCTGTCGCAGAGACCAGGTTCATTTTAATTTAGGACACTCCCTTTTGCTTTGATTTCCTCTGGTAGTTGTGGTTGACAAAAGACGATGGATTTCAGGTATGCAAGCTCCAACTATGGCGTCGTTCCTCACAGGTATCTAATCATTATCATAGCTATATTTGAGCATTATTTGGAGGTGCTCGACCCTAAGGCTAACTCTAACGACTTTCTTGATGGCATTCAACTATACCCTCAACCCTAACTCCGGAGTTAATGAGCTTTCGAGAAGGGCCTCTACCTCAACCAAGTTCCTTTGTTGTTGACAGGTTGGTCACCCAAATCAACAATCTTCTTGTCTAGTATATTAGATTTAGATCCATATTTGGGGTGGGAAGGTTTGCTGACTCTCAGCATAGCCAAACCCTCATCGTACCTAGAGTTTGCCAACTATTAAGAGCTAAGTTATGTCGATAGGTTGTATTTGTTTTGGGTTCGCAACTTGGCTGCCTGAATTGTATTGAACATTCCCAAATATTTTTGAATTGAATTGTTTAATAATGTTGCTTAAAATGCATGCACTGCAAGATATGATTATGTATTATTTTTTTTGGTTGTAATGAATGTTCGATAGGTTATGAACAATCTTTGTTAAACTTTGGCCCTTTCCATGGCAACTGGGTATCTGAGCAGAACCATAGAAGTAAAAATGTGTCTTGTATGAAGGGAACAGTTTAACTGAGGGTTCAGAATAGAGGAATGTTTCTCAGATGTTTTAGTTCTTGGGACTTTCTATATATATAATACTATTTTCATTCATGGATTCCAATGGCGATACATGTTTGTAATATAAAAATGCATGCATAATGAAGGGCATTGTATGAATGCTAAATTTTGAGTATGTACATGATAGTAAGTATGGCATGCGTATTTGAATTGCAAACATATGTTAAGTCTGAAGATAAACTTGTATATATATCAATTCTGGTTTTCAATGATGTTTACAAAGGAAGTATTTTTATGCTTGAGGTTTCAGGCCTTTCTTGTTTAGGAAAATAATGATTACTTTGAGTACTTCTTTCATGGTAATCTGTATTTAATGGACATATGATTTAGATTGTTCCGTCCCATAATATACACAGTTAGTAGGGTCTAGGCAGAAATTGTAACTCTATAGTGATTACATCTATCTTTAATATAACAAGTATTAGTTAGGGTTGTAAATTATTATACTGCATGGTTTCACTTTAATCATAATGTAAAGCTAGAGAAAAGACTATGGCATCTAATTTCTTCTCTAAAAGAATGTAACTGTTATACAAAATGTCATACATAATTATCAATATCTAAATTAAAAGCCAGAAAACGAGACCATTACTCCTAATGCACACCATCTACTATCTGTAATAATTAAAATCCTTTGAATACTTATCTGTCTAGAGTTATTTATTTTGTGCAATCAATAAACTTTCCAGAAGGTCTCACCACCTAACCTTGGACCTGGAAATCACGTCCACAGTCCCCCACCGAGCACTTCCTGCTCCTCACAGTTAGAATAAAAGCAATAAGGTATCCTGGGCATCAAGACTACTGTCGAGCCTCAAGTTGCATATCCACTGGGCCATTTTCCATAATTCAACCTTCCCACTAGTATCACAACCTAGCTCAGGGAAACAATTCTACAACCCCTGCTGCCCTTTCCTTTTTTCCTTTTTGGAGAAAGGTGGTGGCAACTATTTGTAATTGTTCCAGGAGTTCATAATTGTTTTGTATTTAATCATTTTTCTTAATTAACCCTGTTTGATTTCTTTAAATAAAATGTCATGATATTTGGCTTTCCAGCCTTGACTTCTTTTAACAAAATGTTAAGTGAATTTAAAAGTTTATAAGTTCAATATAACTTGGTAAAAATAAAAGTAAATATGATGCAATAGAAAGATGTTATAGCTCTCCCCCTTATGAGGAACACCATCCTCGGTGTCCTTCTAAGAAAATATTGCTGGATAGGCTTGCAACATGACCTCCTCCTCTTCCCAAGTGGCCTCCTTCGGGCCAAAGTGCCTCTATTGCACTTTAACCTGGGGGATGGTTCACTTCCGTAAGGTGGTTTCTCTCTGATATAGAATATGAAGAGGCTATGCCAGAGACTCTCCCTCGGGCTCAACCTGCACACACCGTAATTGATAGTTAGACTTGTGCCAAACCGCAATTTCAACTTCATATATTTATTTGTTCCTATTACTTGTATGTTTTCCCAGTTAATTATATGTTGAGGGTTGTATACATATTTTTTTAGTAATGATACATGGAAGACATTATGAACTTGTATGTGGCTAGGAAGTGCTAATTTATATGCCATTGGTCCAATTCGTTCCAGTATATGGAATGGTCCACAATACCGTGGTGCCAGCTTGGCGCAACCCTTCCACTGTAGAGTGCTCTTCTGGGGTTTAACTTTTAGGTATACATGATCCCCTATTTGGAATTCTTTATGAGTCCTATTTTTATCCACATAAACCTTCTACCTATATTGTGCGCCCTTAAGTTTCGGTGAACCTTTTCCACTGTGGCCTCCATTTCAGCTAACATATCCAAACCCAATTCCAGCCTATTAACTGGATTATTCTAGTGAGTGGGTACTTGACACTTCCTTCCATACAATACCTCAAAAGGGCTCATTCCCAATGACTCATGATGGCCATTGTTATACGCGAACTCTACTAAATGGAGGTAATCCTCCCACTTGTGGGGTTGCTGCATAACGAACATTCTTAACATATCTTCGAGGACTTGGTTTACACATTCCATTTGGCCATCTGTTTGCGGATGGTAAGCGGTATTGAATATAATATGAGTACCCAACCCAACAAAAAGGGTTTTCCAAAAAACAGATCTAAATTTTACATCCCTGTCAGAAATCACAACTCGGGGTATCCCATGTAATTAGAAGATTTCCTTCATGAATATATCTTTTATCTCTATTGTCTTGTAAGTGGATTTCACCAGTATAAAATGGGTTGTTTTACTTAGCTTATCCACTACCACCATAATTGAATCATGCTACTTTCTAGTGTGAGGAAATCTAGTAATAAAATATAAAGTAATTGTATCCCATTTCCACTCAAGAATCGGTAACGGTTGTAGGAGACCCGCCAGATGCTGATGCTCTGCCTTTGCTAACTAACATTCCAAACACTTGGACAAGTACTTCACCACATCCTTTCTTAATCCCGGTCAGAAGTAACTTTTCTGGATAGCTATTAAAAGTTTCTAATATCTTGGGTGGGCGACATAGGGCTTCCTGTGAAATTCATCCTTTAAAAATTTCTTAACGTAATTTTGATTGGGAACATAAGCTTTGTTCCTAAAGGTCAACAATTCTTCACGAGTTATATCATAATTAAACTGTTTTCAATTTGTCCAATTTTCTGTTGCTTGGTGCAATCGAAAAGTATATTCCGGGTCCTTGAGGGACACTTCCTTGATAATTTCAGGGAGGATAGATTGTACATGACTAAGTTGTATCTCATAAACACAATACGTCTTTCTTCTTAATGCATCAGCCACTCGGTTTCCTTTCATTTAAGATGTTTCATATCGAAGTCGAACTCGCTTAGAAATGTAGTCCACCGGGCCTGCTGAGCATTCAAACTTGACTGTTTAATTTTTTTTGTTAAACTTCTATGATCAGTTAACAGTAGAAATTTCTTCCCTAAAAGGTAGTGCCACCACATTTTAAGTGCGTGTACAACCACGGTTAACTCTAGATCATAAGCAAAGTATCGTTTTTCATAGTCCTTCAATTTACGCGATTCATATGCAATGACCTTTCCCTCTTGAGTTAATACCCCACCAACTCCTTCCTTACTCACATCCGTTCACACAACAAATGATTTCTCTGGATCTTCTACCTTCAGTACCGGTGTCATGGTGAGTAACTACTTTAGCTGCTCAAAACTTTGATGGCATTTTGTTTTCCAATGGAAAGCACACCTTTTTTTTTGTATGGAGGTCACAGGAAAAGCTATCTTTGAATATATTTTAATGAATCGACGGTAATAACTTGCCAAGCCTAAAAAGGATCAGATATCAACAACATTTTTCGGGGTTGTCCATTCCATTATTGTTTTTATCTTTTCCGGATCGACCGATATGCCCTCAACTGATATAACATGACCCAAATATTGAATTTTATCTTTGTAAAAATTTCATTTGCTATATTTAGCATATAGATGATTATTTCACAAGATTTGCAATACGATTCTTAAGTGTTGTTCGTGTTCCTCCTGATTTTTTGAATAAATTAAAATATCATGTATGAAAATTAGCACAAACTTCTCTAGGAAAGGCTGAAATATATTGTGCATCAGGCTCATAAAAGTATTTGGGGTGTTTGTAAGGCCGAAAGGCAGTATTACGAACTCGTAATGGCCATAGCGAGTTCGGAAGGCAGTCTTACAAATGTCCTCGTCCTTTATTCATATTTGGTGATACCCAAATCTTAGATCAATCTTAGAGAATATGCTAGCCCCCTAAACTTGGTCAAATAAATCGTCAATCTGAGGTAAGGGATATCTATTTTTGACGGTGAGTTTGTTTAGCTGTCGGTAGTCAATGCACAACCTTAAAGTCCCATCCTTCTTTTGAACAAACAGTACTAGGGCTCCCCATGGTGATATGCTAGGACGAATGTACCCTTTGTCTAGAAGTTCTTGCAACTGCATTTTGAGTTATGTTAACTCAGGGGCGCTCATGCGGTAAGGGGCTTTTGAAACTGGGGCTGCTCCAGGTACGAGTTCAATAGTAAAATCGATGTCACGTCTAGGGGGCAGTTTGAGAATAGTTTCTGGAAAAACATCCTCAAATTCTTGGATTACAAGGATGGTTTCTAAAGAAGTCATTTTGTTTCTGTCATTAGAATATCCTACCTTAATAGTGTAAATCTGACATCCTTTTCTAATACATTTTCCCACCTGGTTAGCAGTGATGGGGCGTAATTTCATGCTTTTATGGATTCCTTGAATTTTTTTCTTTGTCCCAGTACGGTAAGGTAGCTCATAGATTTATTTTTACAATCCTCTAAGGAACAATGTCCTTCTAACCAGTCCATTCCTATCAATACATCGTAGGAACCAAGGGGTAATATATTCAGATCAGCATGAATGAGCTGCCCTGAAACTATGATAGGGCAATTTTCTGATTTGGCAGACACCTTCCTCTTAGCTCCAGTGGCTAGTTGTACTAGCCATGATTTCTTAAATTTACTACTGGGCAACAAACATTTTTCTACCAACTTGGGGCTAATGTAACTCAGACTAGCACCTAGATCAAATAAAATAGAAATAGGTTGATTAACAATCATACCTTCACACTCGATCATAGTGGGCTGGTATTCTGCCTGATGGTCATCCAATGCGGCATTAATTCTAGGCATACTTCTTGCTATATCTCCAACTGTTGAAGCTTCTTGCATATTGGACAGTTGTTCAGTTCGGGCCTTGTGTGGGCAGTTCTTATAATAGTGAGATTCTCCACAGCCCCACCATTGCAGAGGTGGCTTAGGTGGTTGTTCGGTCACAGGGTTATTGATACCTTCTGTCTGTTTGCTGTTGGGGTATGCTGGAAATTTTGGTAGATTTCTAGAAAACTTTCCAAAGGTTCTCTGCTGACGATTCCATCCATTTCCAAATTTCTGTTTTCTATTAGGGGTAGATTACTCATTTTTTTGCTTGAATTTCCTTTGGGTGCCTCATTTTTCTGCTTCATTTGTTGGTAACAGATACGAGCCTTACACACCACATCATCTATTGATCTTGGATAGTCAAATTCCAATTTTCCTTCATGAAATTAGGCAAACTGCTAATAAATTGTTGAATCTTTGCTTTCTCCTCCTGCATGTATGGAACATATCGTAACAAGGAGGTGAACCTCATCACATATTCATCCATAATCAAGGTTCCCAACCCTAATTCATGGAAATCCTTTGTTTTTTCATCGTAGTAACACTCCATCAAGTATTTATCCTTAAAGTGTTTATGGAATTCTTGCCATGTCACCCGTTCTTCATCAATCTTTCTCATTGTCTTGATTTCTTCCCACCAGAGAGTGGCTTTTCCTCGTAACTGATAAACCGCTAAACGTGCTTTGAGCTTGTTAGTGTATTCATAAATTTGGAAACATTTCCCCATATCAATCAGCCACGCCTCGGCAGCCTCCTCAGATTCTCCTTTGAACAATGATGGTTTTATTTTCTTAATTTCACCTTGTAATTCTATCTTTTTCTTTTTGGTTTTCCTTTGGTCTAAAACGTTATCTGAACGCCCTTCTTCGTCCTCCTTATGTCCTTCTGCTGACTTGGAATTATCTTCACCATGGTGAGTTGTTTGTGTTCTTTCTCTATTCTCTGTACTAGGGTCTGGCCCTCGCCAATTCTATCGGTTGGACAGGCTCTTGAGGATCTTTTCTTGCTCCTGCCTCATGCGTTCATTATCAGACCTCAAATTTATCATCTCTGCATGTAGCTGATGCACTGTTTCAAGCAGTGCAACATTAGCTCATTGAGACTCCTCTCCCAGTTGTATCCATATATCCATATTGACCTCTACATAAGGCACCTTCGACGGGTTTGGGATCTTGGGGCTCCTTTGCATGTTTCCTGCGGACTTCTGCCTCTATCTCTATGTTCACATTTACAACTTAATTGTTTATTGTACATTTTTAAGCATAACAATAAAAAAATAAAAAATTATGTTGTATACTATTTAACCCAGAAGCCTCAGTGTATGAACTTGGCTCTGATACCATTTGTAACACCTCGAATCAACAAAAAATTTTCGCTCATAATTACCATAAACAACTTTATAACTTACCTCATTTATTGCATGGCATATACAAAGGTTAAGGGGTCATTAGAGATAAAAGGGTTGGCGCATATTAAGGATTGACATAATTGTAACACCAAAACATTTACATTGCTATATGTCCAAGCTCCTGGTTGCACTCCATCTGTCCTCGCCTTGGTAGGGGTGATGACTCCTCCACTTGAATCTGATTAATATAGAGGTCTTGAATGCTGCATCCGGCCCTCTGTCTTGAATGCTGCATCCGGCCCATTGTAGTTGGCTTAGACATGGGGACTCTAACCTGGAGTAATCCCTAACCTCGCCATTCCATTTCATTTCATCTGTTTGATGAGAGAGGGAAACTCCGAAATACGCAGGGTGAAGAACACGGGAATGAGGGTTTCAACCTTTGCCCTTACGTGCCCTCCTTTGGTTCAGGAAACAGATGGATATCACCTTCAGGCGGGCAATAGCAACAAGGTAGTCCATTGTACACAGATTGTTTTTATGAATTGATAATGCAGCTACCTACTCAACTCGACTATACTGACCACTATGATGATTGTAGGTATGCTCTGAAGGAAGGTCTCAACGCCTTCCTCAACCCCGAGGGCCGAATGGAGATACCTCTCTGTCGCAGAGACCAGGTTCATTTTAATTTAGGATGCTCCCTTCTACTTTCATTTCCTCTGGTAGTTGTGCTTGACAAAAGAGGATGGCTTTCAGGTATGCGGGCTCCAACTATGACGTCGTTCCTCACATGTAACTAATCATTATCATAGCTACATTTGAGAATTATTTTCAGGTGCTCAACTCTAAGGCTACCTCTAACAAGTTTCTTGATGGAATTCAGGTATACTGTCGACCCTAAATCTAGATTTAATGAGCTTTCAAGAAGGGCCTCTATCTGAGCCAAATTCCTCTGTTGTTGATAGGTTGATTACCCGAATCGACAATCTGCTAATCTGGTATGTTAGATTTAGCTCCATATTTGGGGCGGGAGGGTTTACTAGCTCTCGGCACAGCCAAACCCTCACTGTACCTGGAACTCGCCAACTATTAAGAGCTAAGTTATGTCGATAGGTTGTATCTGTTTTGGGTCGCAGCGTGGCTTCTTGAATTGTATTGAACATTCCCATATATTTTCGAATTGAACTGTTTAAGATTGCTGCTTAAAATGCATGCACTGCGAGATATGATTCTGTATTATTTTATTTTGGTTATAATGAATGTTTGATAGGTTATAAATAGTCTTTGTTAAACCCTAGCCCTTGACATGGAAACCAAGTATTTGAGCAGAACCATAGAAGTAAAAATGTGTCCTGTATGAAGGAAACGGTTGAACCGATGGTTTAGAACAGAGGAATGTTTGTCATATGTTTTAGTTATTGGGACTTTCTATATATTTAATACTATTTTCATTCATGGATTCCAATGGCGATACTTGTTTGTAAATATAAAAATGCATGCATAATGAAGGGTGTTGTATGAATGCTAAATCTTGAGTATGTGCATAATAGTAAGTCTGGTATGCGTATTTGAATTGCAAACATATGTTAAGTCTGAAGATAAACTTATATATATATATATATATTATATATATATATATATTATATATATATATATTATATATCAATTATGGTTTCAATCTTGTTTACAATCGAAGTATTTTTATGCTTGAGGTTTCAAGCCTTTCTTGTTGAGGAAAATAATGATTACTTTGAGTACTTTCATGGTAATTTGTATGTAATGTACATATGATTTAGATTGTTCCATCCCAGAATATACACAGTTAGCAGGGTCTGGGCATGAATTGTAACTCTATAGTGATTACATCTATCTTTAATACAATAAGTATTAGTTAGGGTTGTAAATTATAATATTGCATTGTAGAAAATTTGTGATAGGTTAACCTAATAATGCAATATAAATCAAAGCAGAATACTATAACCTACTTCTACTATAGATTTGCAGAAGCTTAAAGATCGAGCTGAACAATATAACCAGAAGAAGAAGAAGAATGACACAATACACATGAAAAAACTTTGGGGAAATCCTCAAATAAAAACCCCACACTATTTTATTATCATACATGGTGGAAATACATAGGAATTATACAAAGCCTTAGCTCTCACAGCTAACCAACTCTCAGTACAATCCTCACAGATGCTCACAGGGAATCTTGGCTTCCCTCCAGCCTTCCTCTCTACCCTCCAAGCTCCTATTTCCTTGCACTGTTCCTTGTGGACGATTTGCCTATTACCAAGTGGAAAACCAAGCCTTCATAACTGTATAATCCTCAAGGATGAATCCTTGACTGCATGCATGAGTTTTCTCCATGAGAAAACACATGCAACTGATAGTACACTATCTTTGAACATTAATCTCAGCAGGGTCTTTCTTAGAATAGACATGCGTGAGTTTTTGATGAGGGAATCTTTAGTTAACTGGAGTAGCACTAGTTGAGTGCATTAATGCATCAACTAACTGTTCACTCACTATTAGTTCCTCAAACAGTTTGGAACTAATTTAACTGGACTTAACTCAGTAAACTAAGTTAACTAATTAAAACTCAAATATAACTCAATCTTATCTCCTTAATTTAAGGGATAACTCTTGCATGACTTCAAAAAGACTTCTAACTTGAATTTCTCCAACTAATTAATTTAAAATAAATTAATTAATTATTTCTGAGTAGCTGTTAAGACTAAATTTGATTTTAATTCACAATTTAATTCAAGGACAAATTAAATTGGAATATTCTTGTTTCCATATTTCAACAATCCCTCTCAACAAGAAAGGGATTATCTGCCACCCCGATCATGTCTCTATGGAACTTGAATTTACACTTTGACAATGCCTTTGTCAAAATGTCAGCATCTTGCTCCTATGTTGAAATATACTGCATCAACATGATCCTCCTCACTACACAGTCTTTGAGATGATGATAGTGGATGTCGATGTGCCTGGACCTATCATGAAATACTGGATTCTTGGAGAGTTTGATACAACTGTGATTATCACAATAGATCACAGTTGGATCCATCCTCTGATCAAACAAACCAACTAGGATTTTCCGCATCTAGATGGCCTCACATGCTGCCTGACTTGCAACCATGTATTTTTCCTCTACCAAGTTGAGTGCAACCGACCTCTATTTCCTGTTGTACCAAGAAATTGCTGCTGGCCCAAGGTTGAAAATCACTCCTGATGTGCTCTTCCGATCTGATGGACTCCCTGCCCAATATTCATTAGTGAAGCCTTATAACTTCACTCCCTCTGTCCGTATGTACCATAATCCATACTGAGATGTGCCTTTGAGGTATCTCAATACACGCTTTTCCACCTTCCAAAATATCTTGGTAGGCTGAACCATCGCTTGGCTCAACTGGTTCACCGCATAGCACAAATCTGGTCATGTGTTCATTAAGTACATTAGTGAACCCACACGTTGCTTGTACATAGTAGCCTCTACCACTTCTCTTGAAGTAGCAACCTCCTTCCTCCATTTACCTGCTAGAGGAGTCTGTATGGGCTTGCACTTCTCCATGTGGAATCTCCTAAGTATCTCGTTGGCATACTTGCCCTGAGACACAAACAACTCCACATCCTTCTGCCACACTTCCATGCCAAGGAAGTAATGCATGAGATCCATGTCTTTCATCTCGAATTCTCCTGCAAGGCCCTCCTTGGAAGACACGATCAACTGATCATCACCAATCAATATGAGATCATCAACATAAAGTACAATGATCAACAACTTACCTTTCAACACGATGTGGTACAGGTTCGCATCCGCTTCACTCTTTGTGAAGCCCAACCCAGTGAAGTAGTTGTTTATCATGGTGTACCAAGCATGAGGTGCTTGCTTCAACCTGTAAAATGCTCTCTTGAGTCGGCACGCATGCGACTCACGATCAAAGGTCTCAAAACCTTTTGGCTACTCTATCTACACCTCTTCCTCAATCTGACCATTGAGGAATGCAGTCTTCACATCCATTTGATGGATCTTCCAACCCAACTGTGTTGATAATGCCAACATAGATATGATAGATGAGTACCTTGCGACAGGAGAAAAAGTCTCGTCATAGTCAATCCCTCAACCTGTGAAAAGCCACTGGAAACAAATCTTGCCTTATGCTTCTCCACACTACCATCAGCAGCTTTCTTTACCTTGTAAAGCCAACGAGAACTCACAACTGACTTGTTCTCTGGTCTCGGAACCACGTCCCAAAAACTGCTACGAACTATGGAGTCATACTCCTCCACCATAACATCAACCCAAATTAGTTGTTGCACTGCTTCCTCAAAGGAAGATGTCTAGGTCTCAACACATTCCCCAACAAGGGCCATGTATCCAGTGTACCACTCAAGTGACCTCCACAGTTTTCGCTAAGAAGATGGTGCTCCCACATTCTCTCTCACATCCTCCAAAAATCTGTCAGCTTCTCTTGTGCGCTTCTGTCCATCTCTAGAAGACTCTGCTTGAGTGGATGTCTCCACTCCTGGAACCTCTGCATGCGGCTGCTCTGCATTAGTCTAAGGCTCCTCCTTCTTAGGAACCAATAGTTCCTCCACAACTTGTAGTTGGAGCTCCCTCTCAAGGGAAACTGGCATGGCCTTTTGCTCATCAAACTTGAGATATTTGCAAACCACTGTCCTTCAAATGGTAGGAAAGTATACTCGATAGTTTTGAGGTGTATCAATGTACCCCACAAATATTCCCAACTCTATTGTTGGCTCAAGCTTCTTCTGTGCATCCTTTGTCACATGGAAATTTACTGATGAGCCAAAGATCTTGAAGTGGTCCACATTTGGTCTCTTACCAGAGAAAGCTTCCTCTGGTGTCTTCATTCCAAGTTTGTGATGCGGGCTTCTATTCTACAAATAGACCATTGTGTTGCATGCCTTAGCCCACAAGTGAAGTGGTAGGCCTTGGTCATGCAACATTTCTCGGCTGCCCCTACAATAGTTTTGTTCTTCCTCTCATCCACCCCATTCTGTTGTGGGTTATGCGGTGCCGCCAACTCTCGTTTAATTCCTTCCACTGCACAGGAGTCCTTAAAGTCTTGAGAGACATATTCTCCACCGTTGTCGCTTCTCAAGGCCTTGATCTTCTTCCCTGATTCTTTCTCGACCAAAGCTATGAACTCACAAAAATTTGTGAAAGTTTGGTCCTTCTTTTGCATGAAATAAATCCAGCATTTACGAGAATAGTCATCAATGAAAATCGCATAATACCTTTGCTTCGCTATGGATTTCCTCGAGAATGGTCAACACAAATCAATATGAACTCGCTTTAAGATAGCCTCTCTTCAACTGTCTCAATCATGAAAGGAAGAATTTGTGTACTTTCCCAAGGTACAACCTTTGCATGTGTCAACTTTCTCCAGTTTACCTTTGGGAAGTCTTGTAGATATCTGTTGCAATATCTTCAAAGCGCCATGATGCAAATGGCCCAACCACCTACGCCACAACTCGCCAATGTCTTGGCTTTACACCAATTTTGCTTTTGTACTCAATGCTGCACAATCATCTACCTCTAGTTTATAGAGATTCTTCACCCGAATCCCTATCCTCTTGGTCTGACTCGTGGCTATGTGTCTTAGGAATGCCTTTCCTTTATTGAAGACAACATCGTAGACTTTGTCCTCCAACATTGCGACCGATACCAAGATATTCTTCAGTCCAGGCACATACATCACATCTGTCAAGGTGAGAGGAACTCCATGCTCCCTATGAAAAGCAACCATGCCCACTCCTGAAACACTATACCTTCTATTGTCACCCATCTCTATATGCATCTTGAGGTCTTTCTCCTCCAAGGCACTTAATAAATTTTCATCATCGATCATGTGGAATGAGGCTCCACTGTCAAGATACCAAACACCACCCATCATCGATGACACCATGCATGCCATGAGGGTAAAGTCCATTTAGAACTGAGAGGCTAATGCCTCACCTTCCGATCCTTCTGAGGGTCCCTTCTTGGACTTCTTCGATGGGAAATTAGTTGCATATTTTCCCATCTTGTGACAATTAAAGCATATTGCTTTAGACATGTCATCCTTCTTCCCTCCATGAGAAGAATTTGATTTGAAATGGGAAGCTTTCCCCTTCCCTTTCCTTGCCTTGCTAAGGCCAGATTTTCTTCATCATCTTTCTTGGATGAAGAACCATCTCATGTGCTCCTCCTGCATAAGATCTGACCACAGTCATTCCCAATCTGGTAGTTTCTCCCTTCCATTCATAGAGTCCTGGTAGATATTCCAACTCTTTGGAAGGCCAAAGAGAGCGAGGCTCACCATATCATCATTGGCAGTAGTTATTCCCACACTTCCAAGCTCATCTCTGTAGGTGGTAAGCTTGTTCAAATATGTGGAAATAGTATCACCCTTCTCCATATTGATTCTTCGAAGCTTATCCTTGAGTGCCAATTTCCTCTGGTCGCTACTGTTCTGGTAGAGGTACTTCAATGTCTTCCACAGTGAAAATAGAGTATCCTTCCCATGGAGTCTTGAGACAATATGGTCTCGAACTCCCTCAAGGATGATCCGTCTCGCCTTCACGACACACTTCTTCCACTCAGCCAACTCTTGTGCATTAGTTGAAGCTGGCTTTGAGATTTCTTAATCAATGAATTCCTTCAAGCCATTGTCTTCTAATACAACCTCCGTTCTATCTTTCCATGCTATGTAATTCGAGTTACCTTCCAAGGCATACTCGAGTCTCAAGCCATAAAACTCCATTGGCCAACCTTGAAGTATGATATGAATTCAATTTGCACCTGCAACCCCGAACTTCAAACTTCGAATTCTCTTCTCAGTATATTGTTCATATCTTCGATACCATGCAGAAAATTTCTACAAATCTAGCTCTGATACCATGTAAAAAATATGTGATAGGTTAACCCGATAATGCAATATAAATCAAATAAGAATATTATAACCTACTTCTACTATCATTTTGCAGAAGCTTAAAGATCGAGTTGAACAATATAACCAGAAGAAGAAGAATCAATGGCACAATACATATGAAAATACTTTGGGGAAATCCTCAGATAAAAACCCCACACTATTGTATTATCATACATGGTGGAAATACATAGGAATTATACAAAGCCTTAGCTCTCTCAGCTAGCCAGCTCTCAGTACAATCCTCACAGATGCTCACAGGAAATCTTGGCTTCTATCTAGCCTTCCTCTCTGCCCTCCAAGCTCCTATTTCCTTGTGTTGTTCCTTCTGGATGATTTTGCTATTACCAAGTGGAAAACCAAGCCTTCATAATTGCGCAATCCTCAAGGATGAACCCTTGACTGCATAAATGAGTTTTCTCCATGAGAAAACACATGCAACTGATAGAACACTGTCCTTAAACATTAATCTCAACTAGGTCTTTCTTAGAATAGACATGCATGAGTTTTTGATGAGGGAATCTTCAACTAACTAGAGTAGTGGTAGTTGAGTGCATTAATGCATCAACTGACTGTTAACTCACTATTAGTTCCTTGAATAGTTTGGAAATAATTTAACTGGACTTAACTCAGTAAACCGAGTTAACTAATTTCAACTCAAATATAACTCAATCTTATCTCCTTAATTTAAGGGATAACTCTTGCATCGCTTCAGAAAGACTTCTAACTTGAATTTCTCCAACTAATTAATTTAAAATTAATTAATTATTTCCAAGTAGTTGTTAAGACTAAATTCAATTTTAATTCACAATTTAATTTAAGGACAAATTAAATTGGAATATTCTTGTTGCCATATTTCAACATGCATGGTTTTGCTTTAATCATAATGTAAAGATATAGAAAAGACTATGGCATCTAATTTCTTCTCTAAAAGAATGTAACTATTATACAAAATGTCATACATAATTATCATTATCTAACTTAAAAGCCAGAAAACGAGACCATTACTCCTAATGCACACCATCTACTATCTGTAATAATTAAAATCCTTTGAATACTTATTTGTCCAGAGTTATTTATTTTGTGCAATCAGTAAACTTTCTAGAAGGCCTCACCACCCAACCTTGGACCTGGAAATCATGTCCATTGTCCCCCACCGAGCACTTCCTGCTCCTCACAGTTAGAATAAAAGCAGTCAGGTATCTTGGGCGTCAGGAATACTGTCCAACCTCAAGTCGCATACCCACTTGACTTTTTCCATAATTCAACCTTCCCACTGGTATCACAACCCAGCTCAGGGAAAAAATTTCTGCAACCCCTACTGCCCTTTCCTTTTTCCTTTTTGGAGAAAGGTGGTGGCAACTATTTGTAATTGTTCCAAGAGTTCATAATTGTTTTGTATTTAATCCTTTTTCTTAATTAACCCTGTTTAATTTCTTTAAAAAAAATGTCATGATACTTGGCTTTCCAGCCTTGACTTCTTTTAACAACATGTTAAGTGAATTTAAAAGTTTATAAGTTCAGTATAACTTGGTAAAAATAAAAGTAAATATGATGCAACAAAAAGGTGTTACACTAGGATATCTAACAATATGAATAACAAAACTTCAAATGAGAAGTTCAATGTAAAGAATGAGGCATTCGATATTAAAAGTAGGTTTCAAGTGATCTCCACATACTAGGATATTTATGTCTTAATCATTATTCTTATTTAATCTAAAATTTTAACAATAAGAATGTGTGCAAATTATCCTTTGTGTAGACCATAAAAAATGAACCCCTCTAATTGAATTCCACAATAGTGATCCTCTATTTTGTAGTTTAATCGCTATACTCCAACTTGATATTCGCTATTATCCAAAAAAAATTGTAAGAGTGGAAATAATGCATTTTGAGATTTTTGCATTTTTTTAAATATAAAACTTATCTTTTTATGCAATGTTTTAATAATAAGCTTATAGTTCTTTTATTAAGAAACTTATTGTTATTTAACTACAATTTTTTTTATAAATTTTTAATACACAAATTATTATTTTCATACTTTTTAATATAGAACGTTTCGTCAACCCAAAAATATGTATCGTATTAAGATCAATATATTATTACATCCACAGATCCAGGTGTTAGTCTGACACCTCGAGGCATTAATAGCCTTCATGAATCTAGTGTTGGAAATATAGAGAGGAGGGTGAATCAATATTTATTATCAATTAGGATATCTTTAACTTCACAAAGCATTAATTTTTATTAACATGAGATAAATATAAACATTCATCAACACCATTCAACAATGCACAATAATAAAGAAAGTTGACACAAAGATTTTTAGGTGGAAACCTCTCTAAGGAAAAAACCACCAAACACTTCTTAATATTTGTCCTTCAATAAAATGTACATTAATATTTTCAGCTACAACTAAGGGGGCCTCCAATTCCTTGACTTACAGGATCCAACCTGTAGGACACTCCAACACCCTTTTTATCAATTGCAACTAGGAAGACATTCCAATGCCTTGGTTTACAGACTCCAATTTGAAGGATGCTCCAACACCTTGTTTACCGGCTGCAACTAGATGGATGCCCCAATGCCTTGTGCAAGCTCCAACTTGCCCTAGCACCACCTTATCATCGTGAAGTGTTCTCAGGACCTACCTTGAAGGAAAATCCACTCTCCTACCTTGCACCACCCTGCCACCCTAATAAACTAGTGGACCACATTTCACAATTTTTAGACTAGATCCCCCTGTTCTCAAATCAAAATAAATAGTATCAAAACAATTTGCCAATTTTGTCAATCTACATTGCTAGCACAAATTCATCAAAATCAATAACTTCTCTGTTCAAAAGGTCAACCCTATTCAATCTATCACATCCATTGTCATAATCAAAATTTCTTTTGCTCAACGTAGATACCAAACATTGGTTGGTCAATGGTAGTAGCACCCAATGCTCTCTACAATGTATACCTCAACAACTTATGTCTTCCCTCTGCTCCTATTGAGTTGTCAACAATGCTCTCTACTCATTAAGCTATCAAAACAGAATCTCTATAGAGTACTCTTCTGCAATGTGTCTACTCAAGTGACCTTTGTTCATCATGTATATCAAACCTTTGGCCACAACATTAGTTAACTTGAAACATAAAACCATGACATATTCAAATTGTAACCCTAGCACAATATCAATCTTGCCCAAATGACATACATCCAACAACTTGATCACCAAATTTCCTTCAGCAATACAAACACTAATCAACATTTAAAATCCTTTCAGCAATCTGATCAACAATACTATAAACCCAGGACATCAAACTATAATGAAAACCCTTCATTCTTTTATGAACTGTGATTGTCAAGATTTTTAGAAATTAATTTGGATAAATATTAACTCTAAAAATCTAGAATAACCATCATAAACAATATAAACTTAAATATTCTACATAATACCTCTTTCTGAGTAAGTTATACAAATTGGCAATGTATCGGTGTTGATGCAACAAAGTGCTTACCCACAGGTGTAATAAATATTTGACAAATTAAAAATACAACAAAAGGAAATATGATGAGACCTTTCAGTGTGTAGATAGAACAAATAACCTTATATTCTCAATATGCCACTACTTGTATGCTCAATATGCCACGCCTCAAACTGTATGACTCAACACGTCACTTTCTTTGTCCACATGTAATCCATTTTCTACACATATAGTTATATACAAATTATACTTGGCAATATTTTGTGGCAAAAACACTTGTGGCAAAACACTTAGGTGGTGGGATCTCTGCTAAATGTATTTTTCCATATTACCATATGGCATGTAATATATGGAGGAATGGTTTGGAAAATCTATGTGTGATGTGTTTTATGTGTGTTATGTAGGAAGGCATATGTAATTAGTCTTATAGGCTATTTTTAGTCTTGTGGGCATCAAAATATCATTCATTCATTCATATTATGGTTAATTTGACATTTTTGTGTGGTTAACTATTGACCAACCATGCCTTCATAGAGTTCATACCATCGCAACATTTCAAACTTTATTTTGACTTCTGAGCTAGGTTTTCGAAGCTATATGTTGGAACATGATTATAAAATGGATCGTAAGAACTTCCAACCTGAACCAAGACATGAGACAACAAATTCTTTGCAACAAGTTTCCACCACACATGTTAAAGTAGTCAAATCTCAATGATCAAAGTTCCTTGGTGCAAAATATTTTTTTACATAATCAATACATGAATCAGCATTGTGAGTGTCCAAGTTTATCATGTATAAAAGCACCAAACCTTTGTTAGTGAAAATCCATGTCCAATGCAATCAAAGCCTCAAGTCTATTTCCAGATTACATCAATTTTCTTGTAAAGTGCACAATCTCATATTTCACATTTAATTCACTTTAGATTTAGAGTCAACATTTAACATTCTTTAAGTTCTAGATTTTTCAACTGCATCCCTCTGCAATAGTGTCTTCAATCAAAGTCAATTCTCTATTGCAAGAAATTGGTCTCTTAAAGCATTGCTCAACTTCATGACGAGATGCAAATCTTTAACCAACCACAACATAAAAAAAATACGCGAAGAAATTGGAAGAGGCAACATTGTGGACACATTCACTCAAAACAGTTTGTATATTATTCACGAAGCTAAACTACAAGCCACATAAATACTGCTCATGAGATCCAACAGATTCCAAACAAGGAGAATATTGTTGAGAAAATCTCTCAACAAAAATCCAACAACCAACAACCGAATCCTACCTATATACTAATGTAAGCATTATTCTAAGTCTCCCCTTTAATGCTTACATTACATCATTGGAAATATTAATGCAAAAAAATAGCAAATTACAATTCACATGTCACATATGTCTGACTGGTCTTCCTCAACACTTATCTCAACTCTGAAGTCTCTTGGACAATGCTCTTTTCACCACCACAGTCTTCGAGCTTCCCATTCATTTGGATTTAAACAAGAACACAACAAATTACAGATATAACCATAAATATAGAGATGCAATAGAAATAACACTTCATTTCATTAATATCAAAGACTAAAATATGCTTAAAAACATAATGTAAATAAGATTAGCTCTGATGATGGTAGCTTATCTCTAAGAAGAGATGTGACGACTACATGCCTCTAAAATGAGTTACAATGAGGCTCAAGGGCCTTTTTATTATTGAACAATAAGAGAAAACCCTAAACAACCAAAACCCTAACTTGAGGAGCTGTAACACCAAGAGTTTATGGGCTCAGTTGGGGTTAGTTGGGCAGCCAACTTCCCGGGGTCATAACTTAGTCATATTATCTCCGTTTGACGTGTATGATACCTCATTGGAAAGATCTCTTTGAGGAATAAGGTTGCTGATGAAATTTCTATAGTGATCACCGAGCAATTTTGCCAAAAAAATGTCGTTTAGAGCCTCAAAACGACTTCAAAAGTTTAGGTCCTGAAAAATTGCCAAAAATAGTCAACTGTGCTATAATTAAGGAAACATATGAAATTTACTGGGGTGTCTAGGTGGAATAGGTGGGTGGCCACCAATATCCACCTGGATCACCCATTCAACTCATTTAATACATAACCACCTCTAAGCATTTTTTTATGAACTTTGTATAATTGACACTTCTCGATCTCCCGAAGGAAAATATCGATGCTGGATTGTATCCAACAGTGAATTATGCATTTGAACTTTATACACACATGGATATCATAACATAACCTGTAATTGATGCTCTTGAAGCCAAAATCATGACAAGACCCATCAACATATAACATACTCACAACAAAATTAGAGATTCATTCTCCCAGCATTGAAAAACATAGAGAACCACTAATTTACACTATGTTTTTACACAAACTCACATACAAGTACACAAATTTTACACCGCAAAAGCAATGAAATGAATCTTCTGTACATGGTCATAAAATCAATATTCTTCACAGTAAATCAGAACAAAACTCTATAAATAATTGACGCTGGAAGAGAATGTCAAGCGTGCAAAACTGCTAAAGCCCATAAAACACATTGTCAAAATTCAATGGGTGAAGTTTTGATCCGATCTTTGTATATGTAGAGGTTTCACATCTTCTTTGGTCGCACACAATGCAACATGATGAACCATGTTACACCCCACACTATCTTTGACCAAAACAAAAAACATCGTGAAAAATCAAAATATGATCTCAACCACAATTCCTCCAGTTTGCTAGGAGTTCGAGCTTGCACTTGCCTGACTCAGGAAACTTGTTGACGAACCCATTGGATGGAAGTGAAATTATTGTCATAAGCTAAAGAGAGGAGATAATCTATTGCTGCACAAGGATGGGTCGAGACGAATCCAACAAGCTCATACAAAAATGAAAACATTACGAACCTTTGTCACAGTTATTGCCAACTCGTCATGAAGAAGAAATAATAAAGAAGGAAAACCTTAAAACGAAAGTCAGAATGAGCATTCAAACGATTCGCTTCCATTGAGAAAACGAAAAATGCAACTCTCAATCTAACCAGGGGCCTAGCATATTTCCATCCACACGTTGAGGATTACTTTTGTGCGAATCAAGACCCTGAAAAATACACCCTGCATCTATAAAACAATCAATAGAAACTCAATTATGTCTTAGGATTCACATGCCCCCTCAAATCCTCCCTGCCATGCTCATGTTTGCCTAAGGTTTGGGCTTATAAACTAACAGTCGGTCTCATAGTCTCAAGATCAAATCTTGCAATGTTTGTTGCTGTTGTTGCCATTCACTGAAAATATTTTTCAGTTTGAGCAAAGGGCGATGTTGGAATTTGAAAACTAATTGTAAATATGTGTAAAATTGTATTTACTGCCAAGTTGGTTTTATAACGAAACAACTGTTATGTAACGGAGGAGCCTCCTATAAAATGATGAATGCCTGAACTATTGTAACAAGGAGAATAATTATTGTTTTAATAGAAAATCCAATCCCTTGCCCTGTGGATGTTTCCTTGACACCCTATCAAGGTTTTACCATGTAAACATTGTGTTTTACTTGTGTAATTTATTGTTGGTTTCCATTCTCTTATTCCATTTATTTCTTTCTCTGTCAATTGCTTCAACTAACAATTGGTATCAGAGCATGTGTTGAGTTGAATTTATTTGAAAAATTAGGAGCCCTCGATAAGACTGAAAACGCCATAAGCCATTTTGCACTGTCTTAGAAAGGCCATAATTGTCAAGGCTTGTAATAGTGAGCCCATGCTAGTTCATAATTTCAGCAAAAAATAAAAATAAAAAAATAAAAATAAAAATACGCCCACGCCCATCGCTTGACAGAGCTGATTATAAAAATTATTGGAGCCCACATCGAGCCCGTTTGTAGAGGTGTTGTCGTTGTTGAGGAAGAGGGATGTCGGTTGAGTGTTGCCACTGTTGAGGAAGAGGGATGTCGGTTACTCGCTGTCGGAGAGAAAGGCACTATGTGTTGGAGCCCATTGTTGTAGAAAAAAAATTGAGCTACTGGAAAGAGCCACTGTTTGAAGTCTCATTCGATTGTTTGAAGTCTCGGTCGATTGTTGAAGTTTGATGCTGGAGGGAAGAGCGCAGTCTATGTGTGAATTCTGCCAGAGAAAAAATGAAATAAAATTTGAGAGCTACAGAGGTAGCGAGCAAGCCCGTCTTGCAGATTGCTAGCAGAGAAACAATGTTTGAAGTCTGTAATTTTTTAAAGAAAATGTTTGGGTAGCATCAGAATCCCTGTCAAAGTAGAAAGCAACAGAGAGAAGCTAAAATCCCCCTGTTTGAAGCAGCGCTGCTGTTTAAAAAGAAATCCGGGTAATTTTTTTTTAGGAGAAACAAAGATATATTTTTTAAATTGGAGTAGGGAATTTTTTGAACCAAAGATGAGTAGGATTTATTAAAAAAAGGAAGAAAGAATTTTTTTTCTCTGAAATTCTGAACTAAAAAGGATATAGGAAAAGTTGAATAGGGTTTGAATTTTTTTGTGGAAGTTTTGGAAATTTATTAAAGGGGAACATAATTACTTTTTTTTTAAAGAAATCAAAGGAAGATAAATTCTCAGAAACCCTATTTGAGAGACTGAAACACTAGGAGGAAAGAAATGGACAAGATGACGAATGCAAAGTTCGAGGTGGAGAAATTCACTGGAATGAACAACTTTTCTCTATGGAAACTGAAAACTAGGGACTTTCTGGTGCAACAAGGGTTGCACAAAGCATTAGACAGGGCAAATAAGAAACTTGCTAGCATGACAGATTTAGACTGGGAGGACTTGGATGCCTGAGCTCTCAGTACCATCAGGTTATGCCTAGCGGATGAAGTTCTCATCAACATTGTTGAAGAGAGTATAGCTGCAGGTTTATGGGAAAAATTGGAAAAACTATATATGCAAAATCGTTAACCAATAGAATTTATTTGAAAAGAAAATTGTACAGTCTGTGGATGAAGGAGGGTACAAAAGTTGCAAAAAAATTAAATATGTTTAATACACTTATATGCCAATTATCAGATATGGAAGCTAAAATTCAAGAAGAAGACAAAGCTATAACCTTGTTGTGTTCTCTTCTCAATTCATGGGACCACTTCGTAACTTCAATCAGTTTGAGCACTGCTAATTCTTTGAAATTTGAATCAGTTGTGGGAGCTCTCTTGCCTGAACAAGTACGCAGGAAATCCAGTACTAAAACAACTGCACCAGAAGCCATGATAGCTAGAGGATGGTCAAAGGAAAGAGAGGAAAAGCAAGGGGGTCTTCCTGATCAAAATCAAAGTGAAAGAAGTGTAAGGTAAAATGTTGGCACTGCAATAAAATTGGACACCTTAAGAAATAATGTTGGAAACGAAAAGAGTTTGATAACCCGAAGAAGGAAGCAATTCAGGTTGATTTAGGTATGATAGACAAAGTTTTATCTGCTAAAGAATTATGTATGATAGATGAAACTTTACCTGTCTGTAATGTCTCTCACGATTTTGAAATTTGGCTATTAGACTTTAGTGCTTCTCATCACATGTTTCCACACAGAGATTGGTTTACTTCATGTGACGATGTAAATGGTAGTTCTGTGTTTATGGGTAATAATGTATCATGTCAGACTGTTGGGATGAGAAATATCAGGATTAAAATGCATGATAACACAATTAGAACATTTACTAGTGTTAGAAATGTACTTGAATTGAAGAAAAAATTGATTTCTTTGGGAGTGTTGGATTCAGATGGTTATAAGTTTCCAGGTCAGAATGGAGTGCTGAAAGTCTCTAAAGGCGCCCTAGTTGTTATGAAAGCAGGAAAGGTCAGAAACCTTTACAGACTCAAAGGAAGTACTCAGGTCAGTGAAGTAGCGATTGTGTCAGAGAAAGAAGAATAAGGTACTCGCCTATGTAATAAATGATTGGGTCACATAAGCGAGAAAGGTCTTCAGGTACTAATGAAACGTAAATCACTTCCTAACTTGAAATCCTTGAAGTTGGATTTTTGTAAACATTGTGTGTATGGAAAACAATGTAAACAAAGATTTAAAAGTGGAAGTCATAATAGTAAATAAATTTTAGACTATATTCATTCTGATCTGTGAGGACCATCTCATGTTGTATCATATGGAGGTGCTCTATATTTTTTAACGTTTATTGATGATTTATCCCATAAAGTTTGGGTCTTTATGCTGAAAAATAAAGCTGATGTTTTCAATGTCTTTAAATAATTTAAAGCAATGGTAGAAAAAAGAACAGGAAAATCAATTAAATGTTTAAGAACCGATAATGGTGGTGAATTTACTTCTTTAGAATTTGAACAATATTGTAAGGATGAAGGAATTGTTAGACACAAAACTGTTGTTTATACTCCTCAACAAAATGGTGTTGAGGAACGTATGAATCAAACTCTTATGGAAAGAGAAAGAAGCATGATCAACAATGCTAACCTACAAAAGGAGTTGTGGGTAGAAACAATGTCCACTGCTTGTTACTTAGTTAACAGATCACCTTCAGTAGCAATTAATTGTAAAATTCATGAAGAAGTTTGGTTAGGTCAGTCTTGTGATTATTCACATTTAAGGATATTTGGTTGTGATGCTTATGCTCTTATTCCTAAAAATTAGCGTTCAAAATTAGATCCAAAATAGAAATGTTATGTCTTTGTTGGGTATGACTATGTGATGAAAGGATACAGGTTGTGGGATCCTACGTCATGGAAGATAGTCATTAGCAGAGATGTAACATTTGATGAATCTTCTCTTTTAAAATCAAATGTTGAAAGAATTGAACATGAATAGGTATCATGAAATCAACAAATTCAGTTGGAGGCTAGACCTTTCTTTGAAAGTTGAAAGGAAGGAGAGACTTATGGAGGAAAAGGTAATGAAGATACAAAGGAAGTTGTTGAAGTTTCTGAACCAGTTCAGCAAACTAGTCACTCTAAGAAGGTCTACAAGGGAAAGAAAAACTCCCAAAAGGTATGAAGATTCTTCTTCATCTTTTGCTTTGATTACTGAGGATGGAGAACCTTCTTGTTATTAGGAAGCAGTAGATGATACAGATAGTGAAAATGGCTATGGAAGAAGAAATAGATTCCTTAGCCAAGAACAATACCCGGGATCTTGTAGAACTTCGTGAAGGGAGAAGTGTAGTTGGATGAAAATGGGTCTTCAAAATGAAATGGAAATTTGAGGGAAGTATCGAAATGAATAAGGCGAGACTGGTAGCAAAAGTGTATTCTCAGGTTGAATGTATCGATTTTCATGAGATTTTTTCACTAGTTGTAAAACTTGTTTCTATTTGTACTCTGTTGGCACTAACTGCATTACTTAACCTTGAGTTATAACAATTAGATTTTAAAACAACTTTTCTACATAGTGATTTGGATGAATAGATATATATGGAACATCCAGAAGGTTTTGTACAAGGTCACAACAAAAGATTAGTTTGCAAGCTCAAAAAATCATTGTATGGCCTGAGGCAGTCTCCCAGGAAATGGTACAAGAAGTTTGACTCCTTCATGGTGAGCCAGAACTTTATTAGAAGTGAGTATGATCATTGTGTATACTTCAAGAGTTTCAATGGCATATTCATTATCTTAGTTTTGTATGTTGATGATATGCTTATTGCAAGCAAAAGCATGGAAGAGATCAACAGGTTAAAGGCTTAGCTCTCTAGGAAATTTGATATGAAGGATCTTGGAGCAGCAAAACATATTTTGGGCATGGAAATACATAGAGACAAGAAAAGTGGTAAACTTTGGTTATCACAACAGAAGTATGTGGAAAGAGTACTTGAAAAGTTCTGTATGAACAATGTGAAACCTGTTAATGTTCCATTAGCTTTCCATTTTAATCTTTTTATTATTATGAGTCCTAGAACTGATGAAGAAAAGAAGTATATGTCTCATGTACCATATGCAAATGTTGTAGGAAACTTAATTTATGCGATGGTATCTAAAAGACCTTACATTTCACATGCAATTGGAGTTGTCAGCAGGTTCATGACAAATCCAAGTGAAGAACATTGGTGAGCTGTGAAATGGGTGCTTAAATATCTAAGAGGCACAAGTGACCATTGCATCATCTTTAATGGTAGTGAAGGATTAGTCTGCGGATATGTAGATGCTGATTATGTAGGTGATTTGGACAAAAGGAAATCTACTACAGGTTATGTCTTTACTCTTGTAGGTGGAGAAATTAGTTGGATGTCAAAGCTTCAAGAAATGGTTGTGTTGTCCACTACCAATGCAGAATATATAGCTGCTTCAGATGCCAGTAAAGAAGCAATATGGTTAAAGGGTCTACTTAATGAGATTGGAAGGACACAGGAGAGAGTGAATGTACTTTGTGATAGCCAGAGTGCTATTCACTTGGCTACAAATCCAGCTTATCACAGCAAGACCAAGCACATTGATGTAAGATATCATTTTCTCAAACATGTGATCGATGGCAGAAAAGTAGCTCTTAAGAAGGTCCACACATGGGAAAATTTTGTAGACATGTTTACGAAGCCAGTTATAGTAGAGAAGCTACGATGGTGTTTAGCTTCTCTTGGCTTGCAGAAGAGATGATGAATGGGCATGGGCAAGGAATTAGGAAAATTGTTGTCAACATGGAGTTTGTTGGAATTTGACAACTAATTGAAAAAAGTGTAAAATTGTTTTTACTACCAAGTTGGTTTTATAATGAAACAATTGTTATGTAACAGAGGAGCCTCCAATAAAATGATGAATGCCGGAACTATTGCAATAAGGAGAATCATTATTGGTTTAATAGAAAAACCAATCTCTTGCCCAGTGGATGTTTCCTTGACACCCTATCAAGGTTTTACCACCTAAACATTATGTTTTACTTGTGTAATTTATTATTGGTTTCCATTCAGTTATTCCATTTCTTTCTTGCTTTATCAATTGCTTCAACTAATAGGCGAGAATATATAGTATGAAATAAAACGCCTTCGGTATAACACTGAAAAATACACTAGACTATGAACAATGAAGGCCCCTGCACCTTTAAAACTCGCAACAAAAGACAGTGGTCGAAGGTCTCTGAATTTCTCCAAAGCAACGTTCAACAACATTGTTGAGCATTAGAAAAGTTATGTAATTGCCACTTATTTCGTTATATTTTCCTTTAATTCATAACTTCTTTACATTATGAGATGGGCATATGATGAAGGATTATGATAAAGCTTAAGAGATTTTGTGAGTAACTTAAAATGACTAATTATTACCTTTTTTTATGCAGAAAACGAAGATAATGGAAGATCATCATTTTAGAGGAAAAGACAAGGCAAAACCAACTATTGTCCCTTTGACAGGGAACTACATCTAGACAAGGCAATCCAGATCAAAGCGCATAAGCTAGGAAAAGGAAGAAGAAATGCCATATATGTGCAAGAGGATGAAGAGATAATTGAAGGATAACGATATGGTGAATCCCTAAGGATCCTTTGATCCTGAGGGATCGCTACCTTAAGAATTTCTGTATCTTTGGTACTTCCACCTGGTCACTATAAAAAGGGACAACACTGCTAGCCCTGGTGGCTAGGGGGCAGATTATTGTTGTTTTATAAAATTTGTTGTTGCAAACTAAACTTTGATCATCGACTCTCTTTAAAGAGTGATTACTGTAACTCTGTTTTCATGATTAATACATAAACTTTGTTGTTGTTCCGTCTTTGATTGCGAAGTAACCACAGTAGTGCGTCCTTGGTGGCTAAGGGCCCGACTCTGGTGGATTGCTTGCTTTCTGTACCATTATTTTCCAATTCCAAGTCATTTGTGGTTTGATTTCTTTTATTTGATTCATTAAATAATCTGTTGTTCCTTGTCATTTCACTTACTAGCTCTGTTATCTTTAATTCGTATTTGAATAGTAAGGTTATCATTTGCAACTAAAATGATATGATGTTCATTCTGAAATCAATTCACATTGTTGTTCCTTTACAAGATTGACATTACTGTGTAACATTTCCGTTCCTTTACAGATTGGCATTACTATTCGTTTACATAATAACATTGCTATTCATTTACAGATAGATATTGTTGTTTATTTAGCTACAATGTACCTCTATTTGTGATTGTTGTTCATTTGGATTACCGTTCCATTGCAACTGCAATTGTTGTTCCATTATAATCGTGGTTAATATTTATTATGCTAAACTCAGATTACAGATTCCATCATTATAGATTCATTGTGTGTTGACATTTGGTTTAGTTTGTTGTGTGTTTACATTTGGTTTGATTCGCTGTTCAATATTTCATAGACTTACTTAGGCTTGTTGTTGCATTCTTGGCTTGATGTTCAAATCATTTCCTAGTTAAAGACTGCTGCTCAATTCCTTTAGATTACAATTGTTGCCTTATTCATTCATGTGAGTTAAAGCTTTGTTGTTCGATCTTTTTAATCGGCCAGTTGTTGTTCCCTTTTCTGATAATTGAATTATCATTTCCAGTAATTGCTTCGGTGTGAACAGAACGATCTACAACTGTAGTGAACATTGACTATTGTTGTATGGTTCCCAGATTGGAGATCTTCTCTTTGATTGATTTTCATTTGCATCAGTTTACAGAGGAAAGAGTTATCGTTACTGCATCCTTAACTTATGAGTGTTGCAATTTCTTAAATGAATGATTTAGCTACAAAGCATTTCAATTTCTGGCTATTACATTTAGCGTTTGTTTCCAGCATTTATTTACTTTTGTAAAAGCACTATACTACTAGCATTACTCTTGACAAGTGACCACCTCAGACTTAGTACACTCTTGAGATAACAAATCGTACTTGGATTGATAATTAATGTAGGGTAAATAGAGGTTAAAAAAACCCTTTTTTCTGCTCAACATTTTTGCATCGTTGTCGAGGAAGAGTGTAGCCATTTATTTCTTTTGAGGGTAGTGTAAGTACCTGCTAGGAGAGAATTGGGTTTTAAAAACAGAAGGTAAGAACCTGCGTACGGAGCATGTAACAACCCTACTCCCCCACCTGCTTTCCTACAAATTTGTTGTTATTTTGGGAAGAAATCGACATTTGATTTGTGTGCATGACTAAGCAGAAAAAGCTTGAAAAGAATCCTGAACCGCTGCCCAAGCCTGATAAAGCTAAGGGGCCTGTGACCCTTGGTCGATCGACCTTTATAAACAAAATCCTTAAAAAAAGCAGAATCTCAGCCTTCGGTAGGACCTAGAAAAGTTGCTTCTAGACAACCTACTAGTTCCCTTCAGGCCACATGATCACCATCTATAGCCTTTGCTGAGGTGCACAATCAAACGGAAGAGCCAAATTTCCAAGAAATTGAGAATTCTAGCCCAAAATCATTGCAAGAAGGGAACCTTAGTAATCTCTGTGAAGGGAGAGGAGAAACAGGGGAAACTGAAGAACCAAGATCTCCTCTTGGAATAGCTCAACCATTAAATAGCCCAGATAAGGGAAGTGCTGCAAAAATCATCCAGAACGAAGAACCTCAAGAGCTAAAGTCCCCCCAGACATTAGGAACTCTCATCATCCCAAAAAAAGGAAGTGCTATTAAGGCCATTCCTACCTCGACTAACCAGCCTAGGAATACCCTCCTAGAAATCCTAGAAGGTTATTGGCACATATTTGACCAAATGGCCCATAACCAGCAAACCTCCCAAACCTCCACACTACAATATCTCATTGTAGATACTGCAGTTAATGCACCCATGAAGGCAATTCCTCTCCAGCATATCTCTACATTCCATGGCCTAACATCAGAAGACCCAGATGCAATTTTGTTTGAATTCGATGTGTTGTGCAGAGGATACGACTACACCACCGATTCCCAAAAGCTGAAACTATTTCCCTTTACATTAAAATGAGCTGCTTTACGATGGTTTATGGGGTTAGGTGGAGGTGTTATAAATGACTGGGATCATATGAAAGGTGCCTTCCTAAAGAAATATCAAGATTATTGTAGGTCTAGAGAGTTAAAGGATGAAATATTTCAGATGGTAGCTAGACCTAATGAGGCATTAGAAGAATATGTTGAACGTTTTTAGTATGATCTTCAAAGATCTCCTTACACATCATTACCCTTACCTGATAATGTATTAAAAACAACATTAATTGAAGGCATGAAGGAACAATGGATTGAAACACTAAATATTATGGGAAAAGGAGACATCTATTAAGAAGATTTTGCTAACATCATTGATTTATGTATCAGAAGCTCACGAGGCAGCATAAGGCTAAAACCAACGAAACATGACAGGTTTAAAAGGGACAACAAGACCTCTGGAGAAGGAGTAACTCACGTAGAAATCAGAAATTTACTGGAGAATTTTAAAACTGATATATTGGGGACTCTGACAACGCAGCTCGATATTATGCAAGCAAGACAAAAACAAGCGGAAGCAGAGCAAAATCTGGCAATATTCTGTCCCAAATGCAGAAAAAACACAGCCACAAAGAGTACTCATTAGATGTAGTTCAAGTTTACGCTATTTGTAGAAAAGACCACTCTAGGGAGAGTTGCCCCTCACTTCTTGGTTTGAAAGCAGTATAAAAAGAAGCAAAAGAAGAACCAAAACTGGTGTACCTACTTAATCAACGCCGTCAATGATAGCCACGGCAATCAGGTATGTTCCCCGATCCATCTTCTTCTTTCCAACATCTGCAATATCATGCTCAACAATATAATACAATGTGGCAAAATCAACCTCCCTTCTCAAATTGGTCACAACAACCATTTCCTTCATCATCACCATGGCCTAATCAACAAGCCAATCTAATTGGCCAAATTTCCCCTATGCTTTACCATATTGGAAAAACAATGCATATCCAACACAATGGTCCCCTCCCACCTCGTAGAATCAACCCTGGTAGACAAACTGGCAAAGACCAATGAATTAGCCAGTAGGAACCATTCCACTCCCTCAACCTACACTGCCAGCACTACAACAAAACACCCAGTCCAACTTAAGACCACAACTCCCAACCCAACCCAACCCAAACTCAAATAACAGATCGGTTCAATTTGTTCAAATAATTGAAACATCAAAACTAGAAACTGAGTTAACGGAGTGCAACGACCTTCAATTAAGGTCTGGGTGTATTATAGAAACTGAGGGAGATAAAAATGTTCAAGTTGAAAATCAGTTATCCGCAGAACAATGATTACAAGAAGAAGATGTAGTTAGACAACAGACTCATGACCAAGCAACCACATCTTCTACCCCATTGCTAGAACGATTAATCATATTGTGCCCTATAGAACATTCTGACTTTAATATTCTGGGAGAACTAAAGAATTTGCACATAAAAATCCCACTCCTCCAAGCTATCCAGGATATCCCAATATATGCGAAGACGATCAAAGAGCTTTGTATGAAAAAACCAAGGAGGAGAATAACAAATAACCCAACAGTCCAAGTAGTTGGCACCCTATCTGAGTTATTGTCGGGAAGAGAGGCACTTGTCAAATCTGAAGATCTAGGAAATCCAATAGTGATAGTGCAAATCAATGGACAAACTTTTTCAAATGCATTAGTCGATTTAGGGGCTGCAATTAATATTTTAACAACGACCACTTGTCAAAATATAGGCATTACATCAGTAGAACCAACTTCCACCTTATTAGAACTGGTTAACTGATCAGTGGTTAGGCCAGAAGGTACACTACATGATGTCATGGTATCTGTTGATTCTTAGGAATATTTTGCTGACTTTCTAATAATAAACCCCAAAAACTGACTCGATGGACATCTGTTAATTTTAGGCAGACCTTGGCTTGCAAGCGCTGATGCTTACATTGGATGCCGACAAGGAAGTATGACCATAACTAGAGGGAGTAACATCAAGAATCTAGCCCTATACCCTCTAGCCCAGCCAAGTGTAACAATAATAAAAACTAACAAACATCCTGTATCATACCTCACTGAAAACATTAGATCCCCATTAACTATAGAAGATGCCCTTGATTTTAAAGATCAAACAAAGGATGACGTTATTAACAACTTCATTAACCAAGCTGAATCCAGATCCCATGTACAATATCACATGATAGAGGCAGCATTTGACAATGAACTAGAAGAAGATCCTCTCAAAGACACTCATGACCAGACAATGTGCACTACCTCTGTTTCAAATAGCAAAACTATAGAGATTGAGCCCGGAAAAACTTTAAACATCAATAATAACCTAACCCCTGAACAAGAAGAGAAGTTGGTCCAACTACTAAGAAAATACAAGGATGTTTTTTCATGGGATTGTCCGGACATGAAGGGAATCGATCCCCAACTATGTATCCAACACATTTATCCAGAAAAGGATGCGAGACATGTTCGCCAACCGTAACGGAGACTTAACCCTCACCTGAAAGACATTGAGAAAGCTGAATTGCAAAAACTTTTGGATGTAAACTTTATTTATCCGATCTCCGATAACAAATGGGCCTCTCCGCTAGTAGTGGTGCCAAAGAAGAATGGAAAGTGGAGGATTTGTGTAGATTATAGAGAATTAAACAAAGCAACCCAGAAAGATCACTTTTCCTTTCCTTTCATTGACCAGGTATTAGATACATTAGCAGGAAAGAAATTCTTTTATTTCTTGGATGGCTTCAGTGGGTACAATCAGATTCAGATTGCCCTTGAAGATCAGGACAAAACTACTTTTACATGTCCTTGGGGAACATTTTCCTACAGAGTCCTACCCTTTAGTGTATGCAATTCCCCTGCCACATTTCAAAGGGCCACCCTCAGCATCTTTTAAAATTTAATAAATGAAGGGCTTGAAGTATATATGGATGATTTCACACCATACAGAGATGATTTTGACCTAGCACTAGACACATTGGAAAAGGTGCTGCAACGATGTATCACCACCAGGCTCTGTTTGAGCCATGAAAAGTGATATATGATGATGACTGAAGGATTCATCCTAGGTCATTATATCTCAGTAGCTAGAATACAAGTAGATTCGGCCAAAATTCAAATAATTTTGTTAATACCTACTCCTACCACACAGACAGAAGTACGCAATTTTCTTGGATTTTCTGGTTATTATAGGAGATTTATAGAACATTTTTCTCAAATAGCTGCACCTCTATATGCACTAATAGGGGATGTTGATTTTGTTTGGATAGATAAATGCGACCATGCTTTTAAGGATCTAAAAACGCTTGTATCAACAACCCCAATGCTTATAGGCCCAAATTGGGACCTGCCATTTCAAATTTCATCAGATGCTTCAGACACAGCTATTGGAGCAGTCCTTGGGTAGGAAGAAGACAAAAAACCATATGCAATCTATTACATTAGCAAGAATTTGTCTCCTACTGAGCTAAACTATATTGTTACTGAAAAATAATTTTTAGTTGTAATACATGCTGTAAATAAATTTAGGCATTATATCACTGGATATCTTGTTGTTTTATATACATATCACTCTGCCATAAAATATTTAGCAAATAAACCAATTAAAAACGGTAGAGTAACAAGATGGTTGATTTTATTGCAGGAATTTGACATCATAGTAAAGGATCGACCCGGGAAAGAGAATCCTGTAGCTGATTTTCTCTCACGAATGTTGTGTTGAAAAGTGTGCAACAAGAAATGCTTGTTGAGAATGCAACAAGATGATGGAGCTTAGTGGAAAGGAGTCGCCTTCACTAAGTGGGCCCGCAGGCTATTTTTGGCGCAAGTCTATTTTTAGACTATGTCTATTTTTAGACATATGGATCATGTCCATGGATTGCAGGTTGTTGTTTATGGATGATTGATCAAGTTGGGAAAAATAGATGGACTTCTATTTTTAGATCACAGCGGAGTGACTGCTCAGTCTAAATATAGAACAGTCAAATATTATTAGCTCATAATAATATTTAGACTATAAACTTTGTCTTATTCTCTTGGAGCACTTCAGGATGAGCTACGGATGTGGTACATGCAGATCCCAGAAGGAAATACGTGGTTACCTATGGTATGACTAATATTTGCATGCAGGACTTCAGTTAGAACTCAAGTGAGTTGAGTTTAGTGGATTGGAGGTGTAGTTGATGGAGTTGTGTTCAGTTTAGCTTTGTTAAACTGGTTGTATATAGTCTAACTGGAAAATAGACTAGAGATGAGTTGGGTGAATTAGTTATTAATTAATTCACAAGTTATTAACTCATAATACAACTAATGAATACATCAGTTAACTCAGTTGCATGTCAGTGCATGTTCAGTTCAGCAGGGACAGGTGTTAGAGAATCAGATTGCTATCAGTTGTGACTATAGTTGTGCATCAGATCTTGCACAATCAGGGGAATGAGTATGCCAATGAGTTTGCTCACGTATTTGCCCACATTGTAGCTTGTGCTCACGTGATTTAGCCAAGGAAAGACGTGGTTGCCTTGGAATTATCATCAGTTCTTATGCAGGTATTGAGCAGCGGAGGCAGGCAAGCAGCGAAGGAGATTTGGAGATCAGATCTTAGCTGTATTGTGTGTAACAGAGGTGGAGATACTTGTGAGAAGTATTATGCTGTGTAATGTTACATGACTCAATCATTAATATACAGATAGTTGGGGGTTTTAGCGAGATGATTTCCCCGGGATACATACTGTGTTAATGTGTGAATGCTCTTGATGTTTTATTGTTATTGATGCTGCTATATTGATGATCAACGTAGAGGAGCTTAT
>APFE030626870.1:83219-105550 GCA_000404065.3 Pinus taeda
GATGAGGTGAAGCTATGTGGCTTCATGGATGCAGATTGGGCAGGGAGCTCAAGAGGCCGAGTATATGGCAGCAAGGGCATCAGGTACCATCATATCAGAGATTGTGTGCAACGGAGGATCATGTTACTTTCGTACCTTCCAACGGAGGATCAGGATGCTGATATTCTGACGAAGGCTCTCACCAGGAGCAAATTCGAGTACCACCGAGGCAGGATAGGGGTTGCTGATAATCCATATCTTGTCGAGAGGGAGTATTGAGATTGCAACAAGATGATGGAGCTTAGTGAAAAGAGTCGCCTTCACTAAGTGGGCCCGCAGGCTATTTTTGGCGCAAGTCTATTTTTAGACTATGTCTATTTTTAGACATATGGATCATGTCTATGGATTGCAGGTTGCTGTTTATGGATGATTGATAAAGTTGGAAAAAATAGATGGACTTATATTTTTAGACCATAGCGAAGTGACACCACATCGGAGTGACTGCTCAGTCTAAATATAGAACAGTCAAATATTATTAGCTCATAATAATATTTAGACTATAAACTTTGTCTTATTCTCTTGGAGCACTTCAGGATGAGCTACGGATGGGGTACATGCAGATCCCAGAAGGAAATACGTGGTTACCTATGGGATGACTAATATTTGCATGCAGGACTTCAGTTAGAACTCAAGTGAGTTGAGTTTAGTGGACTGGAGGTGCAGTTGATGGAGTTGTGTTCAGTTTAGCTTTGTTAAACTGGTTGTATTTGGTCTAACTGGCAAATAGACTAGAGATGAGTTGGGTGAATTAGTTATTAATTAATTCACAAGTTATTAACTCATAATGCAACTATAGAATACATCAGTTAACTCAGTTGCATGTCAGTGCATGTTCAGTTCAGAAGGGACAGGTGTTAGAGGATCAGATTGCTATCAGTTGTGACTATAGTTGTGCACCAGATCTTACACAATCAAGGGATTGAGTATGCCAATGAGTTTGCCCACGTATTTGCCCACATTGTAGCTTGTGCTCACGTGATTTTTCCAAGTAAATACGAGTTTGCTTGAGCCATTATCATCAATTCTCATGCAGGTATTGAGCAGTGGAGGCAGGCAAGCAGCAGGGGAGATTTGGAGATCAGATCTGAGCTGTATTGTGTGTAACAGAGGTGGAGATACTTGTGAGAAGTATTATGCTGTGTAATGTTACATGACTCAATCATTAATATACAGATAGTTGGGGTTTTTAGCGAGATGCTTTCCCCGGGATACATACTGTGTTAATGTGTGAATGCTCTTGATGTTTTATTGTTATGGATGCTGCTATATTGATGATCAACGTAGAGGAGCTTATGTATTGTGTATGTTTTCCGCAATAGTACATGATCAGGATAATCTCTGTTGAATATGTGTTAAATTATTCAAAATTTCTACATGTTGAAGCTAGTGGAAGCAGCAGTAGTTGAAGATCAATTTCCAGATGAACATTTATTTGTTGTCACTGTCAAGACACCCTGGTATGCTGATATTGCAAATTATTTAGCTATAGGAAAATTACCAAAGCATCTAACCCCCAATGAACGAAAACAAATTTTTCAACGTAGTACCCGATTTTCTTGGATTGGGGGCTACCTATTTCATACAAGGGCAGATATGCACATTAGAAGATGTGTCTGTGAAGACGAAATATTTGACATTCTAAAAGCCTATCATGACAAACCATGTGGCAGACATTTCACAAATTGAAGAACTAGTCACAAAGTTCTACAAATAGGATATTACTGGCCCACAATCTTCAAAGAGGCGAAAAAAATTGTTCAAGCATGTGGCAATTGCCAAAGAATAGGGTGCCCTAAACAGTCTGATGAAATTCCATTGAACCCATAGCTAGTAATCGAACCATTTGAGCGTTGGGTGCTTGATTTTGTTGGTTCGATCAACCCATCATCAAATCGGAAAACATATATTTTGGTAGCAACAGAGTATGTTACCAAATGGGTTGAAGCAAAGGCACTTCCGAGAGCTATAGAAGACTCTGTCATTCATTTCCTGTTCCAAATATTTGTGCGATATGGCCTCCCAAGAGACATAGTCATGGACGAAGGACCACAACTTGCAGGTAATAAAATTGTTGCATCATTAAAAAACTATCATATTCAAGATAAGATTACCACTCCATATCATCCACAGGCAAATGGCCAAGTAGAGAGCATGAATAAAGTCATAGAGGCAATATTAACAAAGACCATTGTGTCACACAGACGTGATTGGGCTACAAGATTGCTAGAAGCCTTGTGGGCATACCGAACAACATGGAGAAACACCACCGGTTATTCACCATATCAGCTAGTATTTGGAAAGGAACCCATCTTTCCAATATAATTCGAAATACAAACGCTAAGAACAACACAAGAAGTTGGTCTAGATTTAAATGAGGCTCAGACTAATAGACTTTAGCAAATCAACGAGCTTGATGAAATGAGGCTCTCGGCTCTTCAACATACTGCATTAATCCAATAACAGAGAGCAAAATGGCACGACGCCCTCATCAAAAAGAAAATATTTCACAAAGGAGATTGGGCACTCTTATACTATTCCAGGTTTTAGGATTTCCTGGGAAAACTTCAGACTCGCTGGCTGGGACTGTATGAAATCCAAAAAGTGCATGATAATGGCACTATTACTTTGACTACTATTGACGGATCTGGACATACCTTTAAAGCAAATGGACACCGAGTTCAACTGTACCACAAACCACTTACTTGGGAATCCTTCTCCCAGCAACTCCGGGAAGATTCTAACATGCAGATTTTGGCTGAGGAAGAGAACTCTTCCTCACCTTCGGTTCACTAAGTAATTTGGTTGCTTTTAAAATTTGTACATAACTTTTTCTGTTTTGTTTGTGTAAATTACTTTCTCAGCAGATTTCTACATTTCTACAACTTTTTTACATTTTGCTATTCCTTTTTGAAGGAACAACATTTTCACCGCTTTGTTGTTCCTTTTCTAAGGAACAACACTTTTTGCATTTTGTTGTTCCTTTCCGAAGGAACAACACTTTTGTCGCTTTGTTTTTCCTTTTCGAAGGAACAACACTTTTTCATTTTTCTGTTCCTTCGGAAAGGAACAACATTTTCGCCGCTTTGTTGTTCCTTTTCGAAGGAACAACACTTTTGCATTTTGTTGTTCCTTTCCGAAGGAACAGAATTTTCGTCGTTTTGCTGTTCCTTTTCGAAGGAACATCACTTTCATATTTTTTTGTTCCTTTTCGAAGGAACAACATTTCCACCTTTTTGTTATTCCTTTCCAAAGGAACAACACTTTCACGTTTCATTGTTCCTTTCCGAAGGAACAACACTTTCACATTTTGTTGTTCCTTTCTGAAGGAACAACGCTTCTGCATTTTTTTTGTTCCTTTCCGAATGAATAGCACTTTCATTTTTGTTGTTCCTTTCCGAAGGAATAGCACATCCACATTTTTGTTGTTCCTTTATGAAGGAGCAATACTTTCATTTTTCTATTGTTCCTTTCCGAAGGAACAACATTTTCGTTTTTCTGTTGTTCCTTTCCGAAGGAAACACTTCCGTTTTTTGTTGTTCCTTTCCGAAGGAACAACACTCTCGTTTTTGTTTTTCCTTTCCAAAGAAATAACATTTCTGCATATTTTGTTTGTGTTTGCTTTATTTTTTGTTCCTCTCAAGGAACAACAGTTTCGAATATGTTTCTTTTTCTTTTTTCTTTTTTTTCCCTTTTGCTTGCGGTTTTTGTGTAAATATTCTTTTGCTATCCCTCTAAAGAAACAACAATTGTTCCATCTTAAGAACAACACTTTTGAAGTGCCTCTTTATTTTTGTGTGTATGTGTGTTTCACCATTTAGAGGATTTTTGTGAGCAAATGGTCATTTAAGGCATAGCCATACATTTATGCAAGAATACAAAAACTAGAGGATACTGAAATCAACAAGTTAAAGAAAAATCATATCTTTAAAAGAAATTGCTTTGAATTGATATGAAGAAGAGGAAAGGATAAAACCATCTATATCACTTTGATGTCTTTATTTTCGCTAATACCAATGTGATTGATTATTTTTATCATGATGGTTCTTTCTAAATCCCCATAATTCTCTTTGATCATTATTATTGAATAATAATAACGACATATTTTTTTATTGAGATGTTCAGACTTCTTCCACCATCCCTACTCTTAAGGAGTGTTGAGCCACCCTCTGTATATAAATAGGAAAGTGCTATATAAAAGAAAAAAGAATAAGGAAAAGAAACATATCTATATGATTACTAACATGATTTGTCAGATGAAGGATAGGGGGTCTCATCAAGAGCCAACCTACCATGATCGTAAGGAAAAAAGTGAAGTGGCATTCCCCTATGGCCACCACACCAGGGATATGATCCAAGAGGCACATCATAAAAAAAAAAGTCCTTGGAATAGGAGGTCTCATCATGAGTCGGCCTACCCACCTTTCACTCCTTCCTAGTGAATGGCATTGTGATTCATCTGGTTACCAAGCCAGCACAATGGCCTCCATTCTGACATCGCACAACACTTTCCTAGGCATAAACAAACGATTATGGTTCCAAGGGTGAAATAAGCAACTCTGTCAAGGTTATGGACACCTGTGGGAAACAGAGCTTTGTTGATGGTATTGAAGTCATATTTCTTATACACCAATAGTCATTATAAACCCTTCTTCTTATATCTTTATAGTGATTTCGAATGAGATTATGTCATATAACCCTTTCGAACCTTTGATACATGAAAATCATTTATAAATCAATCATGATGGTTAAAAGTAGATAATGAACGCATAAGAACTTTTATCCACGTCAGTTGTCCTATCCTCCATTCTTCGCATCATATCATGACATTTCCTTATTTATTTAATGATTTCCATCATACGCCTCGATTTCGGTAATCCGCTCATTTTTGTAAACATGTCATATATTTATACACTATTCCTTTATTTCGTTGTACGATTGCAGTTCAACATGTTGCTCCTTTATTTGAAGGCCGAGGACGACCTATCACATTATAGGGGGCGCGGGTGATCTCCATAATTCATTGGCATATGTGTCAGCTCATTATTCAGAGGTATTATGACTTCACCAAAACTCGGGAATAACAAGTCTAATGGTATTTTGTTTCCCAATATGCATGGCTTGTTGTTCCAAAGCCATTTCCGTATTTCACTCTGCAAAACTTAGCAGTGATTAAAGTCTGAACAGCTTGTTGTTCCATCATCTTCTCTGTGTTTTTTTAATAGTAAGCTAAAGATTTGAACAACTTGTTTTTTCCATCGTCGTCTTTGTGTTTTTACAGTGTGCTAAGCATGAAAAAGATGGGAGGAAGATCAATTCGCAATGAGCCACAAGTGTTAATGGTCTCTGACGCTGCACGAGAAATCTTATCAAGGGCAAGATGGATAGCCTACCTTAACCGTCTACAACAATCTAACGAGATGGTGGCAATCACGTTTCTGTAGAATTTGCAAGAAAATCATTCCATGGTGAGAGGGAGACAGATAGCAATCACAAATGACATAATTGCTAAAGTTTTGGGATTGCCAGCTGTTGGACCTGTATGGACTCTAAAAAAGGTGAGACTGCGAGATTCCATAACCATCTTCTAGGACAAAGGGCAGAACCTTACTATCAAAGGGAAAGGAGTTCTGTCGGCAACCTTGGGAGAGCCTTGGGTAGAATTTGCGAGAATTATCCAAAGCTACATCACTTGCGATGGTAGAAAAGATGTGGTAAGACCACGCCATCTCAAACTTTTAGTCGTGTTAAAGCAAAAATGTGTTGTGAATTTGCCTGCGTTCTTAAATTTTTTATTACATGATGTTGCCCGAAGCATGAGAAAATATCGCCATGTAGAGTCAGTAGTAAGCCATCATGGTTTAATTTGGTTGATAGTCAGTTACAGTCTAGCCCTTTCTTGATAGATAGGGGACTGGCCTTGCTAGCCCCAAAATGAAAACATATTGCTAGCACATCGAGTAGACCACCGAAGCAGAGACAATCTGTCAGATTGGCAAGGAGCAGAAGAATGCTGGGAAATTCCCATAGAAACATTATCCAACCTATGAAATACATGATTCAGAAGAAGAACAACCCCCACAACTTGAATGTGGGGAAAATGAAGAAGAATTAGAAGGAAACGAAGAAGAAGAACCGGCGGAGGAGACAAATCAATCCGGTCAGGAATAAGGGGAGGAAGTAGAACAACACAGCAAAATTCCACTGCAAAACCATCTGCAAGTAGATGCATTGGCCCAAGTTTTGGCCAATATGGGCGAGTACGTCCAACCTCACAATCCACTCAATCCCCATACCGAAGAGAGGCCGCAGGAGCACTTTGTTCATGATAAAAGTGCATCCGAGGAAATGTGTGACGAGGAGGAAGAAGAAGAGGAGAACTATGCTCATGATAAAAGTGCATCCGAGGAAATGTGTGATGAGGAGGAAGAAGAAGAGGATCACTCTGCTCATGATAAGAGTGTATATGGGGAAAAGAGTGACGAGGAGGAGGAAGAAGAACAATTTGTTCCTAATCAGAATACACTGGAAGAATTGCATGATGAAGAAGAGGTAGAAAAAGAAGTTTCCCAGGAGACAATAGAACAAACCAGGGTTTCTACCCCTGAAAAACCTGATCAACAGAACACTGAGGAGGTGTTCCAAGAAGGAAGCATGGAAATTGGCCAAGGCGAAGGTACAATACCTAAAGTGCAAAGCCCAAGCCTGAGAAAAGAAATAGTTGTTCCTTCTAAGGAAACATATGAAATTAAAAAATTACAAAAGGAATAGCAGAGATTACTTAATGTAATTAAGCAACTTCGACAAAAAATAAGAGTCTTAAAAATGGGGAAGAATGGAACCTCTGGGGCAAAATGTGCAACCACCCAGGCAAAACCCCATAAGAAGAAGACCAAGAGGACTCAAGTCAAACCTGTTATTCAAAATTGCAAGGAACAACACTTGGTTGTTGCAAATGCAGAAGCACAAATAGACAACACACCAACCTGTGATAAGGAAGTCCAGACAGACCAGATAGTTTTTGAGAAGGAAACTCAAACCATAAAAACTAGATTTCGCAATAAAGAGATCCAAGTAGATCTCCAACCCAAAATTGTCATGATGGATAATGAACCGAGGATAGTAACTCTGTAAAAATATTTGGCACAAGCCCAACAAGCGATAGAGAAACTCACAGAGGAAATTGTTCCTTAAGAAAAATATTAGAAGTTACAACAAAAGCTAAAGAACATCAATGCATCGGAAATCCAAGCCTTCGATGGATGGTGAAAGGCAAAGGAAAGAGTCAAAAAGGTAATCCATAGACTAGACATAGTTATAAATCAAATGGATACCTTATGTTCTCTATATACTGATGTTCTAGCTTGTAGGGCACCCACCAGAAACTATGCCTTGTTTTTTATGGAAAGATATTTACAATTGAAAATTAAGGCTGTCAAGGCAAGAGTGCCTATAGAGATAAAAACCATTGATGATTTCATAAACTATTGTAAGCATTACAAGGTCAAAGTTTAGCGATTGTTATGTGAATTTTATTTGCACAATCTTGTGTTAGATGGAGAAACAGAACATAACCCTAGCCCTTTTGTGGGTGATGTCCAACTTCAGGCATTTATTTCTTTTGGTGTTAATCAGATAAAGTGGCTTAAATCCTACAATGTCTTCCAGAGACAGGAGAATGGATTAGATCTGTGGGTAAGGGGTGTGCCTAGAGATCCATTGCAATTATGGAATAAACATAGGAGCTTAATGAGAACTCAGGGGCTAATTTAGACACTGGGTCCTATTCACACAACAATCATCCTGCAAGGGATAGAATACTTCTTAACCATCAAAGACCTTGCCATCGCAGAAGCCAAATTCCGATACCAGACTTCTAACTAGAATATACAAAACAAAGAGCCATTCAATTCTAAGAATTTTAAGCTCATTGTTGACTGTTTGGTTATCTATGGTGACCTCATCTTGAGAGAAGATCCGTCTTGGTTAGACTGTAGGTTCCGAAGTCCAGTCATTTGGTATCCTGCACCAGGGTATAGAGCCTTATATGAATTTCCTGAGGGTTAGATAGGGCATATTTTTAAAATCTTAGCTAGAAATCATGGTTGTAGACCACCGACTGAGAATCCTTCTCCAGCCATTCCCTAACTGCCTTGCATGTCAATTACAATGTTTTCATGAGGGCATGAAAAAGGGTAAGCAGGGGGGTGTGTTGAGCATTAGAAAAGATATGTAATTGCCACTTATTTCGTTATATTTTCCTTTAATTCATAACTTCTTTACATTATGAGATGGGAATATGATGAAGGATTATGATAAAGTTTAAGAGATTTTGTGAGTAACGTAAAATGACTAATTATTACCTTTTTTTATGCAAAAAATGAAGAGAATGGAATATCGCCATTTTAGAGGAAAAGACAAGACAAAACCAACTGTTTTCCCTTTGTTACAGAATCACATCCAGACGAGGCAATCCAGATCGGAGCGCGTGAGCTAGGAAAAGGAAGAAGAAACGCCATATCTACACAAGAGGACAAAGAGATAATTGAAGGATAACGATATGGAAAATCCATCAGGATCCTTTGATCCTAAGGGATTGCTACCTTAAGAATATCTGTATCTTTGGTACTTCTGCCTGGCCACTATAAAAAGGGACAACATTGCTAGCCATGGTGGCTAGGGGGCGGATTATTGTTGTTTTATAAAATTTGCTGTTGCAAACTAAACTTTGATCATCGACTCTCTTTAAAGAGCGATTATTGTAACTCTGTTTTCATGATTAATACATAAACTTTGTTGTTGTTCCGTCTTTGATTCTGGAGTAACTACAGCAATGCGTCCCTGGTGGCTAAGGGCCCAGCCCTAGTGGATTGCTTGCTTTCTGTACCATTATTTTCCAATTCCAAGTAATTTGTGGTTTGATTTCTTTTACTTGCTTCATTCAGTAATCTGTTGTTCCTTGTCATTTCACTTACTGGCTCTGCTATCTTTAATTCATATTTGAATAGTAAGGTTATCATTTGCAACTAAAATGTTATGATGTTCATTCTAAAATCAATTCGCATTGTTGTTCCTTTACAAGATTGACATCACTGTGTAACATTACCATTCTTTTACAGATTGGAATTACTATTCGTTTACAGAATAACATTGTTGTTCATTTACAGATCGGTATTGTTGTTTATTTAGCTATGGTTTACCTCTATTTTTTATTGCTGTTCATTTGGATTACCGTTCCATTGCAACTGCAATTATTATTCCTTTATAATCGTGGTTAATATTTATTATGCTAAACTCGGATTACTGATTCCATCGTTATAGATTCACTGTGTGTTGACATTTGATTTAGTTCACTGTGTGTTTACATTTGGTTTGAATCGTTGTTCAATATTTCGTAGACTTACTTAAGCTTGTTGTTCCATTCTTGGCTTGTTGTTCAAATCATTTCCTAGTTAAAAACTACTGCTCAATTCCTTTAGATTACGATTGCTGCCTAATTCATTCCTGTGAGTTAAAGCTTTGTTGTTCGATCTTTTTAATTTGTCGAATTATCATTTCCACTAATTGCTTCGGTGTGAACAGAATGATCTGCAACTATAGTGATTGTTGTCTGGTTCCCATATTGGAGATCTTCTCTTTGATTGCTTTTCATTTGCATCAATTTACAGAGGAAAGAGTTATCGTTACTGCATCCTTGACTGATGAGTGCTACAATTTCTTAAATGAATGATTTAGCTACAAAGCATTTCAATTTCTTGCCATTACATTTAGTGTTTGTTTCCGACATTTATTTACTTTTGTAAAAGCACTATACTACTAGCATTACTCTTGAAAAGTGATCGCCTCAGACTGAGTACACTCTTGAGATAACAAATCGTACCTGGATTGATAATCAATGTAGGGTAAATAGAGGTTAAAAAGACCCTTTTTACTGCTCAACAAACATATCCACACACCACGTCTGATTTTATTATTATAGGATAACCATGACCCATGGCAGAAATTTTTGTCGTTCCATGACAGTAATCAACCAAACGTATAGTCACAAACAATCTCTTTATTGGTGGTTGTCTTCTCCAACGCATACGGCAAAAATAGACATGGAATAAATCTAGACATAAAATCAAATTTACTCACACAACGAACAAATCTATCCTAATATATATACATGATCAATGAAACTCAAGTATCTCATCTTCCTGGACTTCCCACTTCCCATAAGGAAATCATGCCAATAAAAAGATGTGTTACCAACAAATAAATTAGAAGAGAAAACATCGTGGATAGATTCACTCAAAACAATTTGTATATTACACAGAAACCAAAATTACAAGCCACATAAATAATTCTTATGAGATCCAACACATTCCAAACAAGGACATTATTGTTGAGAAAATATCTCAACAAAAATCCAACAACCAACAACCCAATCCTACCTATATGCTAATGTAAGCATTATTCCAAGTAATACTAATTGCCAAAGAATAAACTATTTGTTACATTTATTTGGAGTCGAACTATAGTGATAATATTGTAGAATTTGACTATGTTTTCTTCTGATGGATTTTAATTTATGATTTTAAGCATTGTCAACTGTAAACCTCACAAGTTGAAAGAAGTTGTTGCTTTAGCAATACACCATGTCACTGTCCTATGCAATTAGTAGAGAATGATGGGTTGTTGAGTTGATTACCATTGCAACCAATACTGAATCACTGCGTCATGTTCTATAGAGACACCGAAAAAAAGAAAAGAAAAAAGAAAAAGAAAAAAAGAAAATATCAAGCTCAAATTTTTTCTCTTAATAGCCCAGTGAAACCCTAGAAAAGGAAGAAATTAAGAATATAATAGTGAGCCCAAACTATTTCAGAATATCTACCTCCAAGAAGATTACTCGGCCGCAGAAACTACAAGAAATTTTTCTTTTCAGATCACCGTCTCAATTGCGTCCTTTTTCAAGGAGAACAAGTCTCCTTTTGCAATGAAGGATAACGTCTTGTTAGAGAGGTTGACTTGACTTAACAAGGAGTGAGATCCCACTTTCAAGTGTAGGAGCCCAAAAATAAATGAGGTCGACCCATAATATTTTTGAATTGAATGTTTGGGCCAAACGATTTATCCCCCTTTTTTAAATGAAAATTCCTTTTGAACTCTTGAGCTGTCGGTTAATATAAAATTTCCACACCATCTACCTTTGGGTTTTTCTCCATAAGGTGGGTGCCTCATCTTCAAAAAAACATATCTCTCAAACCGTGAGGGCTCTTGTGGTGTGCCATATACAACTAGAATCGGTATGACGATGAGCATTAACTAGTGATGGTCTTGTGAGCAGATACAATGATCTTCAACCTCAAAATGTTCAATAAGTGTGAGACTTATAGGGTTTTCAAGGCTTCTCAACCATTGGAGCTTCAACTGATGCAAATCAAACAAATATTAAGAGCATTCAAGAATCGATGTTGGCATCAATGACAACACCATTCAACGACCAGTGCATAGATTGATTGGGTTGGGATTCTGGTAGCACTATTGGCTTGCATTTCATGATGTCTTGCGTCTGGAGTGAGGTAGTGGTGTCAAGTCCACCCTCCTCTTGCATTAAATTAAGCATATGTTCAAAAAAATTTTCATATGGCATCAAAAAAACATCATTAAAAGGCTAGGTTCTCACAACATGGTGATCCATTTCGTTAGTTGCATAGAGGTGGAGATTTTGCTCAGTTTCAGTGCATTACATTCGATTTCTCAATAATCATGGTGCAAGAAAATGGGTGTTCTAACATAGGTTGCAAAGAAAGAGGAAAACCTTGCCTCCCTCCCTGGCATGGGCAAGGGGATGAACATTTTGATTGCAACATTCTGCACCGTCATTGATGAATGGTGGAAGACATAGAAGCTCAGAAGATCAGGGTCATGGGTGATCATCTTTGGGCTCTACACAACCTCCTTGGCTTCCATTATAGGGATAAGGAATATAACAATGTGCTAATGGAAGGAAACACCCTTGATATGGAATATTATTTACACCTTGCAAAGTTAGCTTACCACCGCATTGCTAGCCTCCTGGGCATGCAACTATGGGGTTCTAAATCTTCGTTGACTAAGACAATGGACAAATCCTTGCTTTTTCTAGTGCATATAGAAGTTCCCCACAACAACCCTTGTAGCCCTTCGTCTCAATGACACCAGTCTTGTGGTGAGTCAAAACTTGTATATGCCAGTTCAGATCCCTCCTGCAACAAAGGTGGTTAGGTCAATGGTCAAGGTGGCTAGGTTAGTGGTCCTCTCAAGTAGAATTATGAGTTTTCAACCTCCTCTAGGTAGCCAACTTCCATATGGATCCTTCTTCCTGATGACTCGATCGATTACAAGCCATGCCTCGTGGTCTAGGATGACCCCCCCAAGCGTTAGCTAACATTGCAAGCCCATGAAGGTAGCCTCTTCTACGATTTTTATGTCTTGTTGTTCTTGGCTTTGTATATGATTTTTCCTATTTTGTTGCAATGCAACTATCAAGAGGCTCTTTGGTTTCTCCTTTGTGAGAAGAGGCCTCCCCATGCTTGCCTTCACCATCTTGTATGCAATCTTTGTAATTCTATTGTAATACAAAGATTCTTTACTTACCAAAAAATAAATGTATTCTTAGATGAATCAAATCGTACAAGTGAATTTTCAAATTTTTTGGTCCAATATGATTGAACTTAGTAACTATGGTATGGTTTCAATAGTGTAAAAATTTATAAAAAGAAAAGAAAACAATGGATTATGTAACCCATCATAACACTTCAAATAAAAAACATTGCAATAGATGATCTCAGTGGTCCATGTGGGCCCTTGTATGATCGTATGAGAGCCACATGCCTCACCACTCCATCTCCATAACATATATTACACGCTTTGTAGAACACCACATAATGCTACAACATGTTGATATGTAATGTTGTGACATGTTGATATTCTATGCCTAAATGGAAATATTCTATATGTCTCACTAGTAGCCATCATGTTCATTTCTTTCAGCACACTCCTCCACCCACATTCACCAGATGCACATAGGATTGAGGGTCGGATACGTAGCTTCCTGCTAACTAGGAAGAGCACTATATTAACAAAAGGGCAACAAGGTCTAGTAACTATTCATTACCATGACCTAAGACATGCTAAAGTTGCACTTATAGATATACAAGAACAACATATGATATAACAGACCCCTAACATACTAGTATAAGCAGCGAAGATCAAACTATCTGGACAAAGTATCCTTTGTAGCTGCTCTCCATTTAAGCTTGGTCATTTCTCATCAATATTTTATTCACTTAGACATTGGCGATCCTGCAATTTTTTCTTCACTAAGATATACAAAATTATACAATTTTTTTAGTGGATTCATTTGTACGGGTAATTTTTCAATTGCCCAAAAAATCTATTTTTTTATTTTGCAGAAATTTGTTTTGCAATCAACTCCTTTCAGTTCTAATAGGTATATTGGGATACTAGTTCTTACAAGTTTTATGGCACTTTCAATTTTATTTATAGGTACATTTGAAAACTTAGTGTCCATCATTTTGGTTTTATTGGCCTCAATTTCTCAATTGCATCTTAGGGTGTGAATTGAAGTAGACCGAGGCTTGGAAAGATTGGCATATATGCATCTGACACATGGACCCCCTCAGAGTGGTGTTATGAGCCCTACAAGTGCGATGCAACCCCTATCATACAACCCCTTGTCGCCATTATACCTCCTGCAATGCTTGTTTTTGTGCCTAATGCAAGGCCCCATATGGGTACCTCCAACTCAACTGTTGCTCCTATCTCTAGGCCCATCATGAAGGCGTCTCCTATCCCTAGATTCTCCCTTTGAGATTGATATTGCTAGACCGCGTGCTCTTGAAAAGTTATATTTCTTAAGGAATGCCCATATCTTTTGAATACTTAAATAGGTTTGGTATATTTTTCTTCTAGATATTTTCTCGGGGACTTAAAAATTGGTATGTTTTAGTTTGAAATTGATGCATAATTGATATTGACCAAAAAAGAAGAAGTAAAGAGGCAAAGTGTACTGGCTCAACTTGAATAGGTCATCAAAACTACAAAGTTTTCTTTTAGAGGGAAAGAAAACCTCTATCCGTCCCTGGGGTATTACTTCAAATTAAAGGGAAGGAAAAGACGACTCTTGGATTATTTGATGGAGGAGACACATCAAAACATGAATACCTCCATAACAATAGTCTCAATAGGATTCTAATGAAAAGCATTGTCTTAGTGGAATTCTCTACTAGCAACACAATTACAGGTTTTCTTGTGTCCTACTTCTAATTTATAGGTTGTCATTTCCATACTTCTAATATATGTTGTCATTGCCATAGTGCAAGTATGGGATCAATCACAACCATTCTATTTTCATATAACATCCTAATTTACCATTTCTTTTTTAATACATGTTAGCATGTAAGAACCATGGAATTAACACAATTTACTTATTGATTCTTCTCTTAAATATGTTAATAGGTTCAATTTATGCTCTTGATCTGGCTATGGTAATGGGATCTTTGCTTCTGTTCCTGGTTGCGCTCCTACATTCACAACAATCATGGCCTTGTCACTAGGCCCTGAAATTAACTTGAAAGGCCACAACTTGATGTCATTTTAGATAGTAGAGTCGATATCATTTTGGAGTAGAGTCACTAAAAAACATGTTGAGAACCACATGTTGATATTCACAAGGGAAGATGGTAGCAATACGTAGTCATTGCCATTATGCTGAAAAGCATAACAACTATATGCCCAAAGTTGTTCCAAATAAAATGTTAAGAAGTAATGATAGCCTTACGACTAATATTAATTAGCCTCACAAACACATATATTTATATGCTACTATAAATTTTTTAACACTCCTAATATAATTTTTTTTATAGACATATATATGCGAAAGAGTGAAACAAGAATATGAATGTCTTGAAAAATGTGAAGGCCATAATAAGGTCTCAAAACTTTGTTATCCAATCAAATTAAAGTTAAATAATTTTAGATAAATTTTAAATATAATATTTTAGCAAAAACATTAGTTAAATGTGTTGAAATATGTAACTAGGTTTAGTCTTCATAATTTCTACTGTAATCATGATTTTATATATTTGATATTAAAGAGAAAAGAAATTCATTATTATCATTCTTGATGCATGGGTTTCATGCTCACGATAAATTTATTTGTAGGTCATGCACCCATTGAGTGCTCTTAGGTTTGTCATAGAATTATGAAGTCAAAAGAATCATTGTCATGCATGTAAGACCCCTTTGGGCATGTTATATATTGTAAATAATTTTTTTGTAAAGTCAAAAGAGCCTCTGAGACCTTGTCAAACAAGTCGACCTACAAGAAATATCAAGTCAGCCTCATGGAAAACAATTTGACCTTTAGATAAGCCTACATATAAGAGACATCAACCTCACTTGAAGATCAATTACTCACCACATAAGAAATTTAATCAAGGAAAAGAAAGAGACCTAAAAGAGCGAAGATGGTCCGAACTTAAAAAGGAACACAACAAATTACAGATATAACTATAAATATAGAAATGCAACAAAAATAACACTTCATTTCATTAATATCATAATACTAAAATATGCTTACAAACAAAATGGAAATAAACTAGCTCGGGCGATGGTAGCTTATCTCTTAAAAGAAATGTGGTGTCTACATGCCTCTGAACTGTATTACAATGAGGCTCAAAGGCCTATTTATTATTGAGAAACAATAGAAAACCCTAAACATCTAAAAACCTAACCCTAGGAGATGAAGCGCCAGAACTGCGGGCCCTATTTGGGTAAATTAGTACATCAACTTCCCGGGGTCGTAACTTTGGCATATGATCTCCGTTTGGCTATCCAAATACCTCGTTTTGAAGATCTCAAAGAACAGGCCAAAAATGAATTGGTAGGACATTTTTATGAATATTTTGATCTCTCTCTTTTCCCTAAAAACATCTTTTAGGGCCTCAAAACGAATCCAGAAGTTGAGGACCTGAAAAACTACCAAAAATAGTAAATTGTACTACAATTAAGGAAAATGAAAAACTGAAAGAGACAATGTTGGGGTTCCAAGTGGAATATGTGGGTGGCCACCAATATCCACCTAGATTAGAAGAAGTGGAGGACTAAAGGAACAAAGTCTTTGACTATTGTTTTTGGGCTATCATCTCCTCACACATGTGAATATTAGGGAAATTTTACTATAACAAATTCGAAGTTGCAGAAGAAACTGTTGGGCACAGGGAAAATTTTAGGGGATAATATTCGCATGTGGGCTAATTTTCCATACTTTTTCCCAAAAAAAGATTCACCAATTTCCATTTTTTTCTAAAATTAATCACCTAAAGTTCATCGTACACCATTATTTTACATGAAAAATCACCAAAATATTATATTGACTAATATAAAACCATTGGAAATATAAATATTTCTACAAAAATATCAACACAAATTTTACAATCTGCGTATTAGGGACTAGTAAGTTTCGCCAAGGTTTATAAACTTCTTGATAAACTTCCATTCTTAAAATTTTCCTTGGCTGGGAAGTGGAATTTAGGCCCCTATACTACTAGTGTAACCCCTTATTGTTATTAGTACAACCCCATTATTATATTGTTGTGCCCATGTAGTCCCTATATTGTTATTATTATGCCCCATAGAAGCCCACTATTGTTATTATTGTGCCCTTACATTATTATTGTTATGTCGACTCTGATTATATTATGTCCCCTTAGACTCCTATATATAGAAAGGAGGTCTTGTCATTTGTATCATCCAAGAATTGTTCATTTGTGTAATGTAAAGGAGGTTTCCCTCTCGAAGAGGTTGAATTCTAAGGCGTTCAACTATATTTTCTATCTTTTTGTGAGTTGGTTTCATAACATTTGGTATCAGAGCTTTGGATTCTAGTGTTTCGCTGCTCCAAACAGGTCATCGTGGCATTTTCGCTATAACTTTTTTCTGCGACATTTCAGACACTAAAAAAAACCCATTTGTGTCAAAATCTTTCTGAACCGCAAGTCCAAATTTCAGAGCTTTTTGCACTATATTTGCGGAGATATGATCTGAGGAAGTTGGCACTTTTGGAGAGTCCCAAATTACATTCCAAATAGGTGACCTGGGGAAAATAGTCATAAATTTTGTTTTGAGCATCGACTTGATATTTCATAAGAAGTTACAGAAACAGGACGGATTGTATTTTCCTGTGTATATCCTTCATATCCTAAGGTAAAAATAGTGACACGTGTCACTTCATACAAGTTCACTCTTCTGAAAAAGTATATAATCAAGTTATGTTGGCAGATTGTGGATAACTCTTTCTTGGAGAATCTAAATTTGATTAGACTAGTGGCATTGGAAAGAGGACGCAGAGGGCTACTGCAGGTCGCAATTTCAAAACTTAAAGATCTGAAAGTACAGAGTTAGAGTTGTTTCAAGATCGAGCTCCTAAAATCAAGAAAAAGCGAGATGAGGAAGTTTGATGGCAAGGATCTGGTAAATTGGATACTACAGATGGAGAAATATTTCGATCTACATGAGGTGCAACTATTACAAAAGGTACGTATTGCATCTTCATATTTAGAACCAAATCAATTTTTATGGTATAAAGGGATTTTTTCTCGTAAACCACTTGTTACGTGGTCAATTTTCAAGGAGGAAATGATAGCACATTATGAGGATACAAAGAGAAACTCCTTCTTTAGCCAATTGATAAATCTCAAACAAAAGGGTTCAATGGAAGAGAACATTAAGGAATTTCAAAAATTGAATAGAAGGGTAAATTATATTCCAGAGAAGCAAATGATTGATGTCTTCATAGGGACTTTAAAGGATAATGTTCAACATGAGGTTCGTTTTTTGGAACCTGATTCATTGGAGGAGGTATTCGAGTTGGCAAGAAAAATTGAAAGTGAAATTATGGAAACAAGGAATCCCACCACTCATGACTATAATTATGAAAGTGTTTCTTCTCCTAGCCTTCCACAACCTACAAGGATTACACCACAACAATTTGAAGAGAAAAGAGAAAAGGGGCTTTGTTACAATTGTGATAACAAATCCACTAAAGGTCATAAGTGTGCTGAGAAGAAATTATTTTACATAGAGTATGAAGAGGAGGAAGAAAAAGATCAAGAAACATCAAAAGAAGAGGATATATGTCAGGAACAACCCCCAGAGAAAGAAGAAATGAATCTGACCATATCTTGTAAAGCATTGACAATAACTACCACTCCTCAAACTCTCAAGATAGAAGGACATATCAAGAAGAAAAAGGTTCAAGAAGTGAAAGATCATATCGAGAAAAAAGAAATGAATCCAACCATATCTTGTAATGCATTGGCTAGAATTACCACTCCTCAAACTATCAATATAGAAGGACATATCCAGAAGAAAAATGTTCAAGAAGTGAAAGATCACGTCAAGCATCAAGAAATGAATCCGACCATATCTTGTAAAGCATTGGAAGAAATTACCACTCCCCAAACTCTTATGATAGAAGGACATATCAAGGAGAAAAAGGTTCAAGCAGTGAAAGATCACATTGAGCATCAACAACAAGTTCTCCAACTTTTAAAGGATAACACCACTTTGGTGCAGAATCGAATGAAACAACAAGTAGATCAACATCACAATGAAAATTTTTTTGATGTAGGTGATTGGGTATTTTTACGGCTACATCTCAAGCAAGCTATTTATGAGAAGTAAATGTTGGCAATACTACATGCACTTAAGAAATGGTGACGTTACTTAATGGGAAGACACTTCAAGGTAAAAATGGATCATGATAGTCTTAAATACTTTTTAGAACAAATATTATCTTTAGAAGAACAGAAAAAATGGGTCGCAAATATGTTGGGTTATGACTTTGACATCATCTACAGAAAAGGGAAGAAATTTTTTGTTGCAGATGCACTCTCAAGAAAGAATGAGGATGTGGAAGCATTGTTTTGTGCTATTTCTATTATCCAACTAGATTGGATAAACGAAGTAAGGGATGAATGGAAGAAGGACGAATACGTGTGGCCACTCATTCAAAATTTGCAAAAGATCCCAATTCAAACAATATGGCCAGAACTTGAAGAGGAAGGAAAAATCATATTGGAACCTAGAGCAGTCACAGAAACAAGAACCCGACAACAAAGAAATCGATCAATTTCAAAGTATCTCATCAAGTGGAAGAACTTACCTACTGAAGATTCCACATGGGAGGACAAGAATTTTATACAGAAGCATCAAGAACTACTCAAGCATTGAGGACAACATTTTTTGAAGGAGAGGGGCATGTTAGGCCCCTATACTACTAGTGTAACCCCTTATTGTTATTAGTACAACCCCCTTATTATATCGTTGTGCCCATGCAGTCCCCATATTTATTATTATTGTGCCCCATAGAAGCCCACTATTGTCATTATTGTGCCCTTACATTATTTATTGTTATGTCGGCTCTGATTATATTATGTCCCCTTAGACTCCTATATATAGAAAGGAGGTCTTGTCATTTGTATCATCCAAGAATTGTTCATTTGTGTAATGTAAAGGAGGTTGCCCCCTCAAAGAGGCTGAATTCTAAGGCATTCAACTATATTTTTTATCTTTTTGTGAGTTGGTTTCATAACAAAAAAAATCGCCAATTTCCATTTTTTTTCTAAAATTAATCGCCTAAAGTTCATAGTACACCATTATTTTACATGAAAAATCACCAAAATATTATATCGACTAATATAAAACCATTGGAAATATAAATATTTCTACAAAAATATCAACACAAATTCTACAATCTGCATATTAGGGACTAGTAAGATTTGCCAAGTTTTATAAACTTCTTGATAAACTTCCGTTCTTAAAATTTTCCTTGGCTGGGAAGTGGAAGTTGTAGGAGAAACTGTTGAGAAGTTGAAGTTGTAGAAGAAACTGCTAGGAAGTCAAAGTTACAAAAGAAACTACTAGGGAAGGTCAAAGTTGCTAGAAGTTGTTGGAAGGTTGAAGTTGCTGGGACGGAGTTGCTAGAAGTTGACACGTCAAAGTTGTTGGAAGATGTTTTTGGTAAAGTCAAAAGTGCCATAAAGACCTTCCAAGATCTTATCAAACAAGTTGGCCTATAAGAAGGATCAAGTCAGCCTCATGGACAACAACTCGACCTTTAGATAAACCTATATATGAGAGACATCGACCTCACTTGAAGATCACTCACTCACCACACAAGAAATTCGATCAAGGAAGAGAAAGAGACCTAAAAGAGCGAAGAAGAGGAGGACTAAAGGAACAAAGTCTTTGAGTATTGTTTTTGGGCTATCTTTTCCTCACACGTGTGAAAATTAGGGAAAATTTACTACAACAAAGTCTCTGTTGCAGAAGATATTGTTGGGAAGTCGAAGTTGCAGAAGAAACTACTAGGAAGTCGAAGTTGCAGAAGAAATTGTTGGGGAAGGTCGAAGTTGTTAGAAGTTGCTGGGTCGAAATTGCTGGAAGTTACTAGGTCAAAGTAGCTAGAAAGGTTCATTAAGAAGGAGAAGTTTGACTTGGTCTTGGAGGGGTGTTTGACAAGGGTCTTAGGTCTTGGAATTCTTCATCTGAACAATATATGAGAAGAAAATAATTCTTGTGGGTTTTCCTCTCAAGAGGAGAGGTTTTGGCCCTAACTTGCAACCTACATTTTGTGTCCTCTTGTCGATTTTCATAGTTTGTTAGTTGTTTGATGATAAGAGCATAATAATAATCAAGTAGAAAAATAAACTAATCAATTTAAGTAAACATACATCATAGACAATTATCAAAGTAAGAGAAATCACCTTATCTAGCTGCCCTCGATTTCTCAACATAATGGACAATATGGAAAATGTTCAAAACAAATTAATATATGGTCAATGACTAACCAATCGCTATAGTCCCCGCATAGCCAAAGGTAGGGACTAATGACAATCTTATACAATTGAGATCAAGTGTTAAATAAAATATTTCAATGTCAAACTTCAACGAACAATTGAGATCAAATGTTAAATAAAATATTTCTATGTCAATTATGATTAAACAAAAAACCATGCATATTTTATATAAAGTAATTGCAAAAAATAAAATGTTATATTTAAAACATTTCAAGTAGTTTCACTATTCTACATTTTGGTTTCTTTTCATGATATTTTTCTTTTGATTTTGTATGAATCCAACAAAGATTTGTTGGATTTGCAAGTTTAAGCTATGTAGTCTACACTCTCCAAGTGGCCGGGATTTTCAAGGTGTTGAATCCATTCATGCATTCACAAATGCAATTTAAACAATGAAATATGATAGATAAATCCAGTTTAACCACATATCTATTAGGCAAGGGGGACCAAATCTCTCGAATTGCAATTTTTTTTTCAAGTTTTGGCTTAAAAGAATCTCTTACCTCAAAAGATTTGATCCATCTCAGCTCTTTCTAGCTCCATGGTTAAGATTGATCTATATTGGTTTTGTATGGAAATCCTCACTTGAATACTTTAAGACATTCTATTCTAATGACAAATTTGTTTTAAATTTTTTTCTCTTGCTTTAACCAATCTTTCAGAAATCCATTACATATTAAGCTATGAATTTTCTTAGGAAGTGAAGGTGTAATTCTACGTTAGTCTATGTTTTAAAAGAATAATCTTTGGTATGAAATATAGATAAGGTTTTTCTTTTAAGCTATACAATGATATTTAAAATATTTAAAATGTCACATTTCGTTTAACCAACATAATTATATTTAATAAATGTGGTTAATATTATTAAATTTCAATCATTGATATAAAGGAGATAGAAAATATGCCAACGTCTTTTTCTTATATTTATAAATAAAATTTGATTAAAAAAAATATATTTACAACATTATAGAAATACTTACCAAATAAATATCAATATAAAAAATATCTTAATACTGTCTAAAATATTTTTCTAACCATAAAAATAAATATAATATAATAATAAATAAATTTCTATTTCTAAATATATTTTACAATTCTAAATATATTTTTCTAACCTATCACCATAAATATATACGACCATGATAAAATTGCTTTTCAACACCATGACTATGGTTAGAAACCTTATCATGAAGTCTTGTAATTCTATATATTTCTCTACACTTTACTCCAAAAATGAATTAAAATAAGTGTAACTCAAGTCTAAGGCTTAACATAGTGATTGAGAATGAGATCTTTCATCACAAATGCCATACTAATTGGTGATGAGGTCTCAATATCAACTCCAGAATATTCATTTTCTTTACCTAAGAAAGCACAAACTTT
>APFE030626870.1:105570-122275 GCA_000404065.3 Pinus taeda
ATTGTAAAAAAATAATATTAATTTAATAGAAAAGAAATATTATATTTTTAAGTTGAAATTAATTTTTAATAAACTTAAAACATTAAATGATAAATTAATTAAATTTATGAAAAACAATATCACTAAAATTGAGTAGACCCATAAGAATGTGATCTCTCAAAACTTAATCCATCATGTTTTTTAGATGTGGACTAGTTATGTAAAAAATGAGTGATATAATATCTAAAAATTTGTTTAAAATTAATGAGTAAAAGATTTCTAAACTTAAACTAATGGACAAAGACATAAAGACTCTATCTTGAAATAAGGAATTTCACAATACAATTAAATTAAATAGGATTGGAACATTCAATAAATTTAATCTTATGACCCAACAAAATAATGATTTTTTTTCTCAAAAGGGGTGCAACCCCCTAGAAGAAGTGTGGTTCATATATCATATCAATTACATCATGGTTACATCATGGTTGCGTCATCTGATGACAATGTATCGTGTCTCATCTGCGATTGGAACCTGGGTGGGGAGGTTATTATTAAACCCTCCCAACTACTCGGGATAACATCCATTGACCAACAAAATAATGAAATTTGTATGACACATTCTAAGTCTTACATTATTTACACCCAAACTATTTGGGTTTTCATTTAATTACAACTCAATTTTATTTCTTATAATAAATTTATCTTGATTGGATCAAACCATTAAGTATAGACAAAATTAACTATTTACTTTATTTATATCATATAGTTATTTTTATTTTTATTTTATTTGATGATTTTAAAAATATTTTTTTCAATAAAAGTAGTGTATTTTCATATTAATGATTGATTTTGAGAAATTTTGTGATTGTGTGGAAAAGTGTTTACCCTCACCATGCCTAAACACATTTTCATGATATTATATAACTTAGTTTTATGTTATAACTTGATTTTCAAGCCCTTGAAACTAATGAATCATGTATCTCTAAATGGCTAGTTATAATCTTATTAAATTCAATAATTATTAAGCTAAAATTCTAATTAATAAAAGACAATGTAGTTTTTACATTTAAAAACAAAATATGAAAATCTAATAAGAAATCCTTTGGTTATTATAAATATGTTCCAATAACTAAAGACCTAATATATCTTATATGTATGAAAGAAAGTTCTTTTGACTAAAGAGATATCCCTCCATCACTATAAAGTTAGAAAATTTATTCATAGCAATTTTGATAATGATATTTTTAAAATACAAACTTTCAATCATCTAAAGTTTTTCTTTTTGTTTCTTTAAAATTTAATATTTAATTTACTAAAACACAATACTCCATACCCAGCTCGAAAAAAGCCATCCATAGCCTATTGACCTCATTAAGTTGATCTTTAAACCAATCTAACCCATTGTTCATTTCCTTTGGAATTATACTTTCCTTTCATATATTTTTCTTTGAGATATGGTAGTAGAGATATGTACCATCCCTAGTCTCTTGACCTCATTAAGTTGGTCTTTAATCCAATCTAACTAAATGTTAATGTACTTTTGAATTATGCTTTCCTTCCATATATCTTCTTGAGATATGTTAGTCATGTACTTTGAAATTATGCTTTCCTTCCATACATCTGTTTGAGATATGTTGTAGTTTGTGGTGTAGAATGTAAAGAAGATGATTTGAATGATAAGTTTAATGAATACTATTTTTATGATATGTATTATATTATTTTTATTATGTTTCTTTTAATACATTTCACAAAACATTATAAAAGTGTTTTAGTAAAATTTTATAGAAAAGAATAATGATATTTTTATTGATTAGGTTTTGAGCTCATGTGTTATGCAATTACATGTGTAGAGACAAAGATTATAGAATATTTATTTTTTCATAAAAATAATGTTATAAATTTAATTTTACACATCAATAATTTTATGTGCAATGAAGACAAAACATGTTTATGAGACATGATCATAATATGAGAAAATGTAAATAGGATAAATAATTAGAATACATGATTATCCATGTTTAAGGATAATATTTATATGATTTATTGGATATAACTGTTTTTCATAATAGTAATGGTAAATAAATTGGGTAAATAATTATGTTAGGTATGAATAGAAGAAATATATTGGGCAGATTTTCAAGTATATACTATACTCTTAGTACTTATTAAAGACAAATATATTTTTGTTGCAATAACTTAGAAATCGCTTCCCTTATTCTGTGGGTAAGTCTATAGAGACATGTTGTAATCAACTTATTTATAACATTTATGAAATAGTTGTATATGGTAAGGACATCTATTGATTGTAACATCTATAAAACAATTGTATTTGTTGTAATTTTGAAAGATAGCTATTGAAGTTATCAATTCTCCAGAAATTTTTGTTCTGATGTAGAAACAAAACATTATTACACATAATATAAACTAAATATAAAATTTAAAACATTATCCTAATTCCATAAAAATATTAAAAAAACTATATTACATGAAATTAAATAAAATAAAGCTGGAGAATAGCATACTATTGTTTTTAACCATAAATTTTTTATGGTAATTTAAAATTTATAGGGAAAAAGTTAATAAATTAAATGTAATCATCAAGAATAAACCCAAGAAAAAATAAATGGAATTTGAAATACACATTGTATTTCTATTGCTTATGAGAAAGAATATGTTGCTACATATGTGGAGATTAACCTTACAAATCATTCTAAATTTTGGAATTTACAAATGAGAAGATGAATGACATTGGGTAAGATGTATCTCCACAATGAAGAGTTAAACTTTAGGGAGGGATTAATGCTAGCGAAGGTGGTGCCAGATTATCAAAAGCATCAACATCCTTAATCACTCCAGATCCATTTGGTAACGATGACCGGGAGGAATTTGCCTCTACATTAACGGTATGTATATTAAATATTTTAGTTTTAGTGTAAACTTCGTTCTTTGAATATAAGTTTAACAATAACATCCTAAGATATTAGGATTGAATATTAAATTATAGTATGAATATCGAAACTATGGTGGGTTTTTTCAAATATATATAATATTAAATTATAAAAATAATTGTAGGCATAGTTTATTTAGGGTAATTTAATTGGTAATGGATGGGGAAACGAAGTCTTACTAAACTTGAAGTTTTAGGTACTTTGGGTTCAAATCTTATGCTATCCCTTGAAATAAGAAATTAGACCTGATAAAGATGTAGCCTTACCAAGCTTAAAAAAATTCCTTAGTATAAAATTGGCTTGTTTGATAATCAGAAATTTCATCACTAGAAAAAAAGGACCAAATGCTGTATACAGGCATCAGACTTTGAGTTACAGGGTAAAATGCTGTATACAGGTATCAAAGTCAAGTTTCATCACTAGAAAAGAGGGACCCAATGCTGTATACAGTCATCAGACTTTGAGTTACAGGGTAAAATGCTGTATACAGGCATCAAAGTCAAGTTTCATCACTAGAAAAGAGGGACCAAATGCTGTATACAGTCATCAGACTTTGAGTTACAGGGTAAAATGCTGTATACAGGCATAAGACTTTGAGTTACAAGTGTTTTACAGGCATCAGACTTTGAGTAGGCATCAGACTTTGAGTTACAGGGTAAAATGCTGTATACAGGCATCAAAGTCAAGTTTCATCACTAGAAAAGAGGGACCAAATGCTGTATACAGTCATCAGACTTTGAGTTACAGGGTAAAATGCTGTATACAGGCATCAGACTTTGAGTTACAAGTGTTTTACAGGCATCAGACTTTGAGTAGGCATCAGAGTTTGAGTTACAAGTGTTTTACAGGCATCAGACTTTGAGTAGGCATCAGACTTTGAGTTACAGGGTAAAATGCTGTATACAGGTATCAAAGTCAAGTTTCATCACTAGAAAAGAGGGACCAAATGCTGTATACAGTCATCAGACTTTGAGTTACAGAGTAAAATGCTGTATACAGGCATAAGACTTTGAGTTACAAGTGTTTTACAGGCATCAGACTTTGAGTAGGCATCAGACTTTGAGTTACAAGTGTTTTACAGGCATCAGACTTTGAGTAGGCATCAGACTTTGAGTTACAGGGTAAAATGCTGTATACAGGCATCAAAGTCAAGTTTCATCACTAGAAAAGAGGGACCAAATGCTGTATACAGTCATCAGACTTTGAGTTACAGAGTAAAATGCTGTATACAGGCATAAGACTTTGAGTTACAAGTGCTTTACAGGCATCAGACTTTGTGTATACAGGCATAAGACTTTGAGTTACAAGTGCTTTACAGGCATCAGACTTTGTGTATACAGGCATAAGACTTTGAGTTACAAGTGCTTTACAGGCATCAGACTTTGTGTATACAGGCATAAGACTTTGAGTTACAAGTGCTTTACAGGCATCAGACTTTTGAGTTACAGGGTTAAAAACAGGCATAAGACTTTGGGTTACAGAGTAAAAGTATTTGTGACTACAACACAAATCGGAGACGCAGAAATCTAATATGTTTTGGCCTATGCAGGTCTCGAACCTGCGACCTTCGCGTTATTAGCACGACGCTCTAACCAACTGAGCTAATAGGCCAGTTGTGAACGATATGACGTGAAACTATTAATGTCTATTTAACCAAGAAAAATAGTGGCAACGGCAATCTAAAATTTTCTATCGTCAGTCAACGGAGCTAGAAGTAGGCACATCCAATTGCGGGTAAACTTAATTTTTTTATTTTTTTATCAATACGATTTTGGTAAATTCCCAGTGAAAGTGCGCATCTCTGATTTCTATTCAGTGAATTTAACATTGTGTTAAAAGGCAGAAGTGGTGCAGAGAGATGGTCCACATACATGCTCCTGCAAAAGGAAGGTGAAGGAGTCGGTCTCGTCCATCAAAGGTGAGCACTCTGAGGCCGAGGTCATCTATCACTACAGATATACAGTGCAACTTAGATGTTAATCCCTTGATCGTCCCACACCTCTGTATAATGCAGCCTCTTAATGAATGGTCTTTTAAAAAAAAAAAAAAAACAACAACACAATTTTCCTTTTAATTACATAAAAAGAAATTAAAAAATGAATCACATCCAATACCTACTTTTTATAGAATGTTTAAATTTAAATATTCCATATCCTATCACAATGCTTAAATCTCAATAATCTATATTTGTGTTATTAGGAAATTGCTTTACATGAAGAACTTTTTATAGAATGTTTAAATTTAAATATTCCATATCCTATCATAATGCTTAAATCTCAATAATCTATATTTGTGTTATTAGGAAATTGCTTTACATGAAGAAATAGCTATTGTTACTGGTTTATTACCAGAGAAACTAAAACATTAATATGGTAATATGGTAAGAAGGTTTTTTTGGTGCATGGTATAGTGTCTAAATTAAAAAAAAAAAACTTGCCTTGATGGTATAACATATATCTATCTACTTTCCTAATGACATTAACAATAATATATATATCTAGGTTTGCAGTGTTGCTGCTCATAAATAATATCACAAAAATAGAATGAAATTTTATCTATTTGGATAGAGTCCACTTGAATTATATCTGGATGGTCCTCCTCTTCCTCTGAAGTGATGAACTCCACGTCTGCAATCTTCTTTGCCAAGGAGTAGAGGTTTCCATTAAGCTTGTTACTTTATTTTTGTAGCTCATTAATACAAGTCTCTGAATGCTCCACCAAGACACTTCTCGTTATTGTTTTTAATTTCCATTATATGTTGATAGTCTGCATGTATCTAGTGTTCCAAGTTTTGGTGTTTATGGTTCCTAGAATCCAAACACCTATCTCAGCATCGACATTAGCATTAATAATAAATCTATGCCCCATCCCAACTTCTCATTCTTCTTGTTGAATCTCATCTCTGATTGCCAAAAGAATGGAGTGAACATAAATGGTTTTTGATTGCTACACTTCACATTGAGACTTGGAGTTGGAGGGGACATAGTTTTGTCTCCCTCCCCTATGGGTATAAAGGCACCTTGGCCTAAATATGGTAGAGGGTAACAAATAAACAATGGGGAAAACCAAGGGCAAAAAAATTCACAGTAGGCAAAAGGATGGGGCTAGCTCATTGAGGGGAGGGATCAAGATACCAAGGATAAGGGGATTTGTAACAACTATACATGGAGGGACAAGAAAAAAGGCGTTGACCAAATTTAGAGAGGAGAGACTATCACAAATAGAACGAAAGTTTTAGCTGAATCAAAGCAAACAAAGCCCATCCATACAAACCAAGGAAACACAGGAGGATAAACAAAAAAAGTCTTGACATAGTAGGGAAACAAAAAAAGTCTTGACATAGTAGGGAAATACAAAGCACAGACCAAGAAAATAGAAACAATTGCAAGGACTAAGTTCCCAGACCCAATAAACTATAGAGAGACCTTTAAGATTAAATGAAAATATAAAGAAGAAAATTGTATGAAAAGAAGAAGAGGATGGAGATTGAACTTGTTGGTCAATGTGTTGAAACAAAGTCACTCCCATGTATTTCCCTGAGTTAGCCTTACAATCTACAGCCTTTGTAGAATTGCAAAGCCACAAAGACATAAACATGCAAGTGCAATTACAATTAGAGTTCCTAGTCTTATATTCTATCTCAAGGAAAATCAAGCACAAAGAGGAAAATTTTAGTATGGAAGCAAACAAAGAATATTATGTTGTTCAAGCCAACCCATTCACCAAATAAACTATCACAAAACCAATTATCCAAAATTAAAGTGAGATACTAGTATATCTCCAACCACGAGTGCATCTATCACCCATATTGTTCCCACGAAGTGGCATGAAAGAGACACAATATCGAGGCAACCTACTCTGCGTTTCCAGCCTACACCACTGCCTTTTAACAATCCATTCTCAACTTTCTTTGATGCCTTACCCATCCATTATACTAAATAATGTCAAGTAAAATTGCCATCATATCCTTATTTTTGCATTTAGATTTCATTCAATACCCCTCATGAATGAGTACATTTCTTTTAAAATAACATTTATAATAATTAAATAGAAAACTTATAAAACTTTACATGAAATATGATAATGTAACTATATATCATAATATAAGATTTTTTTAGGTATATTTATTAATAAAAATTAATAAATTAAATTTTAGGGAGTTTATTTTCTCATTATAATTTCTTTATTTATGGTGAAATAAAACTGATATTATTTTTTCTTTTCACATTTTTTAGTATTTTGAAGATTCTATTATTGAAAAATAATATTCATAACTTATCCTCAATAAATAATATTATTGTATATTAAAAAATATTTTTTTTAATATAATATTAATAATTATAAAAAATTATATTAATTTAATAAAGTTATTAATGGTTGTTAGCTTGATCTTGCTCACTGGAGTAAATAAAATGAAGCGTTTACAATGAATTATTCAAAATACAATGCATTTTTTTTGCATTTTTATTACGATGAGTTAATTTTTATTTTGTAAAACATTATATATATATATAATATATATTGAAATTAGGAAGCTTTGTGTCAAATATATGTTGAAATTAGGAAGATTTATTAATTATTGATCATAACTTGGGAATCTTCATATATGTTGATGTGTTGAATCTCCAAATAATCCACGAACCATAGTAGGCCTTTTCCTTCATGTTAGTCCCGTCTCCGCCGCTCTAGTGTATCTTGTACTGTGTGTAGTCATCCATGCAAATCCAAATCCCACACCCGCATCTACCACCCTATTCAACACCATCAAAGAAACATGTTGGGAAAGCAATAAAAGAATCATCTTGTTCCTGCTGCACCTTGGGGATATGGGATGATGACAGCAGTAGTGGTTCCAAACATATGTGAATGTTATCGATGATCCTACCTATACTAAGAAAATTGTTTTAAAAAATAATGTTGTTCCTAGCTTTCCAAATCTCCTATAAAGTGATCATTGCATGCCTATGCCTATTTTGTGTGCTCCACCAAAGCATGCATGATATAATGGAAGCATGTTCAATATATGTAAATGAAATCATGACAGACAAACCTTGCCAGATCTGTTTTGAAAACGGGCATCGTAAGAGCATATGTGCATTATTCTCATCCTCCCGTCAACAGAAAGCATAGATACCCAGTCCCAGGAGACCCCTCTTTTTTAAATTCTCCCAGGTGAGCGTTTTATTTTGCCAGACAAGTCATGTGTATAAAATAATCTTGTAGAAGATCTTCATCGTCCAGAACTTGGTGAACCAACAACGGTCATAGATATAATGAGTCCTGCAACAAAAATATATATATGCATCTACAACTGAGTTAGTACCTATTTTCAAGGTTACATCCCACCAAATCCGATCTCCCATGTTAGATCTGCAAATCCCAGCATTCTATAACTCTACAATAATTTGATTCCAGGTAATGGCCACCTCCCCACACAGTGCCAGATCCACTACCTCGCGCCAAATCGACATGATTTCAGACCAATCACAGATGGCATGATCATAAAAGATAATACCTCTAGTATTAAGGCAGTGTGTAAGTGCCTCATAGTAGTGTTTGTGCAGATCCGCTCCAAGGATGTTGTCCCTGCCAATAATAATGTCCTTCTCGAATCCCATAACCCAATAGATGTGATCCAAAAACAAAAATCGAACCTTATTTAGGTTGTTCCATATAACAGATCTCCGCATGTTCCCGATCAACCCTTCCCTCATCTAGTGACTGAATTTTATATCTCGTAGACATTTGGTCTTTATGATTTGGCTTCATATACCCGTGCCCATTAAACCCCACCATAGAGATTTCGTGGGTAGTGCCCATCCAAAAAGTTTGATATCCATAATGCCCTAACCCCCAAAGCCTTCGATCTAATGATCTTATCTAACGAAACCAAATGAAATTTATGTCTCATATCATTACCCTCTCAGATAAAGCTAATAATATTATGAATATTTTATTGTTATAACTTCATACAATTTCACTTAATTCTCAAATTATAAAATAAATATTATTAAAATAAATAAATAAATAAAAATCAAATTTCATGCCATCATTATTAAATAAATATCTACACCACTTTTGACCATAACACTACAACAATGAATACAAAGTTACAATTAATCTCAACCCACTATGGTTGAATAACAAACGAATACAAAGTCATAGATGATCTGAAACAGCAATTGTTAAATAGATGGCTACACCAACTTGGTAAATCAGAGTCTAACTTAATGAGATGTTTGGTGGAAGTAAATCGAGATAATGGGAATAAGTATTAATGTAAGGAACGTTTAATGAGATAAGTATGGATGTAAGTGGAAGTTTTTCAATAATTATTAAGATAAGGTATTAATAGTGTTCAATAGTGTAAAATAAAGATCGCAAAATTGTAATTAATTATTTTTCCAATTAATAGTATTTTTTTAAGAGATAGTATTATTATGAATTATTTTGCAATTAATAGTATTATCAAATGTGTAGCCAGATTCGAGTGAAAATGAGATAATTCGTGCCAAAAAAAACGATTGCAAAGTTGCGTATTTTTTAAGCGATTTCGGTAATTCTATTCGAATGCTGGAAGAAATGACAGTGTGCTTTTACGCCTTCGACTCGGATAGCATGGGGATCAAAGCGTTTCTTCCATATTTTATACTTTGTGCGGTCAAAAAGAACTATAAAGGAATTTACATTTAGAGGTTATGAGTTTAAAGCATTCGAAGTTTCTCATATTACCAAATATTTGAGTGGAAGCGTGGAATCATGGTTAATGATTATTTTATTTGAAAATTGAGAATTGTTTTGGTGGTAAACTAAAACCTAAGATTTAATGCGGAGGATTTGAAAGATGTAAGATGGTGTTGTGAGGTGTGGTCATATTTTTTTGTGTTCAACCATTAAAGATTTTGGATGTTGTCATTAAAAAGCATAAATTGGTTTTCGAGCTACTACATTATATTTATTTGAATTTTTTTGAACTAGCTAATTGTTGGAAATTTGGAAAAACGTTTGTAGCAAAATCGCTAATTTCATATTTAAATGAAGTGGCAAAGTTGGATGGCGCTAAATATGTGAATTGGAAATTTAAGATGCAGATATTGATGGAGGGATCAATGTTTGGTCAATAACAAGTGGTGATGAAATGAAGCCAGAGACAATAATAAGAGCTACAATTGCATCAATTCAAGATTGGGAGAAGCGAGAAACTAAAGTGAAAGTGTCGCTGCGAATGTTTGTAAAATACAATATTATACCATATATTAGATATTGCAAGACATAGAAGGAGACATGGATGACACTCAAGGACTTGTATGAAATGAAGAATACAAATAGACTCCTGTCCTTGAAAACTAAGATTTTGTCTATTAAAATGAAAGAAAATGAAAGCATTGATAATTTTATTTCAAGAATTAAGGACCTTAAAGATCAACTTGGAGATATAGGAGAAGCAGTATCTAGCACTGACCTAGTCACTATAACCTTAAATGGAATGCTAGATGAGTATTAGATGTTCATCACAAGTCTTGTAGCAAGGGAGAAGGCTCCCACTTTTGATGAGTTGGCAGGTATACTCATGCAAGAGGAAGAAAGGCTAAGGATTCTTAAGGCTCAAAATTATAAGTTCGTGTTAATGGTGAAATGGAAAGCACATTTCAAGAGGAAGCCCTGGGAAGGTAATAAAGGAGGAAAGTCACCACAAGGAAAGCCAACATTTGGTAAGTCACCATTTGGAAAATCACAATTAGGTATGACATCTCCAAAGGTTGATCTTAAATGTCATTATTGTGGCAAGTTTAGACACTACCCTAGAGATTGCCTGAAAAGGAAACACCATGAGTCCAAACATAGAAATAGAAGGCACATTGGTAATTATGTTTATAGAGGAGAGATGATGAATGATGGTGGCAAAAAACTTAGATTATTTGTTATAGGTGCTGCACTATTTTTTCAAATAGATGATCCAAATACTTGGTTTGTTGATTCCAAAGCCTCTATTCATATGTCCTGTAATAGACACTGGTTTAAGAACTTTCATGAAATTAACAATGGTACGGATATATATCTTGGAGATGATCGTGCACATGAAATCAAAGGGTATGGTGATGTACCAATTACATTTCATAATGGTTGTGTTAAACTAATATACAATGTGATGTATGTGTTTGGTATTAAGAAGAATCTAATTTTAGTCTCCATTATAACTGACCATGGCTTGAAGATTGAATTTTTAAATTCACATTTTATGGTGAAAGACATGTAGGATCACTTCAAGGTCATTACAACATGAGTTAGAATTGGAGGTATGTATAAGCTCAATGTGACAATTAAAATTCATTAAGCATTTCCATCCACGACAATGACAACAAAATCTATTTAGCGTCAAAGGTATGGCCCCATTAATTTTCATGATTTATTACTACTGAAAAACGGGGAATGATAGAAGGGATTCCAATACTTAAGAATGAATATTCTACATATGAAGGGTGTGCATTAGGGAAGAGTTCCCTACTCAAATAGAAAAAAGGAAAAGTGATGTTCTAGAACTTCTGCATATAATGTATGTGGTCCTCTACAAATTGGATCATTAGGTGGAGCATATTACTTTTGGATGTTTATTTATGAGAGTATGGAATATACATGGGTATACTTCATGAGAAAGAAGAGAGATGTCTTTGAATATTTTAAAGAGTTCAAAACCATGGTTGAAAAAAAAACTGGAAAATACATCGAAATCCACTAATCAGATCAAGGGGGAGAATATATTTCAAATGTATTCATCAAATATTGCAAATCCCATGGAATTTTACAACAATACAAAGTACCATATATTCCACAACAAAATGGAGTAGCTTAAGGGAATAACATAACTTTGGTAGAAGGTTAAAAGGTAAGAATCTTACCAATTCTTTTTGGGTCGAAATTGTTAATATTGCTTCTTACTTGAAAAATAGAAGCCCAACTAAAAGTTTAGATCATAATACTCCTCTTTAAGCACTTTACGATTATAAACCAATAGTAAGCCATCTAAGAATCTTCAGTAGCAAAAAATTATCTCATGTTCTAAAAGAAGACAAGAAGAAACTTGATGCGGAAGACGGGAAGAAACTTGATGCGAAAGCCATCAAGTGTATTTTCATAGGTCATTGTTCTAATCATAAAGCTTATACGTTGTTTGATCCCTACACTCGTAAAATATTTCCAAGAAGAGATGTATTATTTCATGATTGTAGATGAAGGTCATAAGAATGACAAGTGTAACGCATGGCATATCCCTTATGAGTATGATGATATCATAGAGGAAGCAGATGATGAGTAGGAATAAAAAGAGCAGGAAGAATCCAGTGACATGTACACCTCTAGTAGCCACAACACACCAAGAGGAAGACATGATTCACCACAAAGCAGGAGAAGAGATGGAAGCAACAAAGTACCACGAAGGTCATCTTCTCAAACTAAATCACCAGTAAGATTTGTAGACTATGCTTTAATGACCAAAGTTATGAATGGCACAAAACCTTCAAATTTCAAAGAAGCTAATGAACATAAAAGGTGGAGAGATGAAATGAAGGAGGAATATGAGTCTATAATGAAGAATGATACTTGGGAATTGACATAATTTCTTGAAAATAAGGTAACCATAGGATCCAAATGATTGTTGTTCAAATCTAAATTTGAAGTTGATGGAGTTATAGATAAATATAAGGGAAAGTTAGTTGCAAAAGGCTACTCACAAAAATAATTAACTATGAGGAAACTTTTGCACCTATATCTAAGTTAAATACAATCACATTGATGAATTGTTTAGCTACAAATCATAAATGGAAACTACATCAGCTAGATATTAAGTCTGCTTTTTGGAATGGAGAACTAAAAGAAGAAGTATATCTTGTTCAACTAGAAGGGTTTATTAAAAAGGGTCAAGAGCACCTTGTTGGAATGTTAAAGAAATATTTATATGGATTGAAACAAGCACCAAGATCATGGTATGTGAAGATTGATTCTTTCTTTCTTCGGAAATGTTTTATGAAAAACAAAAGTGACCCAAATTTGTATATCAAGATGGACCAAAAGGGGCATTTTATTATGATTTCTTTATATGTTGATGATCTTATTATAACAAGCAATGAAACTCTGCTAATCGATTAAGTTAAAGGTAAAATGTCATCGAAGTTTGAAATAAAAGACCTTGGTGAATTACACTATTGCTTAGGTCTTGAGATATGGACAGGAGGTGGACAAACATTGGTTACAAAAAGTAAGTATACCAGGGAGTTACTCAAAAGATTCAAAATGGACCATTGTAGGGAAGTATCAATATAATTAGAACATAATGCCAAACTCTGCAGTAATGATGGGATAAGAGAGGTTGATGGTACATTGTATTGTCAGCTGGTGGGAAATTTAAACTATCTCACTACAACTAGGGCATATATAGCATATTCAATTAGCATTCTAAGTCAGTTCATGGCCAACCCTCTTGAAATCAATTAGGGAGTAGTGAAGTGAGTTATTTGGTATTTGAAAGGAACAATGAACTTTGGTATTAAATATATTGATGCTTCCAATGTTGACCTGGTAGGCTATTCTAATTTAGATTGGGCTAGAAATCCTGATGAAAAAAAAACAATTTCAGATTACACATTCAATCTTGGATTTGGGATTATGGCTTGGAGCAGTGAGAAATAGCCAAATATTTATTTGTCATCCATTAAAACTTAGTATAAAGATTTGTCCAGTGCTACATGAAGGTCATAAGAATGACAAGTGTAAGATGAAGGTCATAAGAATGACAAGTGTAATGCATGGCATATCCCTTATGAGTATGATGATATCATAGAGGAAGCAGATGATGAGTAGGAATAAAAAGAGGAGGAAGAATCCAGTGACATGTACACCTATAGTAGCCACAACACACCAAGAGGAAGACATGATTCACTGCAAAGCAGGAGAAGAGATGGAATCAACGAAGTACCACAAAGGTCATCTTCTCAAACTAAATCACCAGTAAGATTTGCAGATTATGCTTTAATGACCAAAGTTATGAATGGCACAAAACGTTCAAATTTAAAAGAAGCTATTGAACATAAAAGGTGGAGAGATGAAATGAAGGAAGAATGCGAGTATATAATGAAGAATGATACTTGGGAACTGACATAATTTCTTGAAAACAAGGTACCCATAGGATCCAAATGATTGTTGTTCAAATCTAAATTTAAAGTTGATGGAGTTATAGATAAATATAAGGGAAAGTTAGTTGCAAAAGGCTACTCACAAAAATAATTAATTGACTATGAGGAAACTTTTGCGCCTATATCTAAGTTAAATACAATCACATTGATGATTTGTTTAGCTACAAATCATAAATGGACACTACATCAGCTAGATATTAAGTCTGCCTTTTGGAATGGAGAACTAAAAGAAGAAGTATATCTTGTTCAACTAGAAGGGTTTATTAAAAAGGGTCAAGAGCACCTTGTTGGAATGTTAAAGAAAGATTTATGTGGATTGAAACAAGCACCAAGATCATGGTACGTGAAGATTGATTCTTTCCTTCTTCAAAAATGTTTTATGAAAAACAAAAGTGACCCAAATTTGTATATCAAGACGGATCAAAAAGGGCATGTTATTATGATTTCTTTATATGTTGATGATCTTATTATAACAAGAAATGACACTACGCTAATTGATTAAGTTAGAATTCCTCCTTTCCTCATTTCGTAAGCGGTTAGAATTCCGTGTAGTTGCGACATGGTAATTTTCTGTAGATTCTCCTTTTCTTCTATTGCAGAAACTTTTGATTCAAACTTAGAAGACAAAGATCTTAGAACCTTTTCAACCACAATAGCCTCTTTTATTTCTTCACCCAAATTTTTCATACAATTAACAATCTCATCTATGCGTAGGAAATAGCTAGCCACACTTTCATCATTGTACATTCTGAGATTTTCATATTGAATTCTGAGGGTTTGAAGTTTTGCTCTTTTTACCTGTTCATCTCCTTCATAGCTGTTGATGCCTCGAAAATCGCTGCAACAACATTGGGGGATAACCACCCGGTCCGGACCTTAAAAGCAGCTCCTTTTCCGTTTGGTGTGGTGGCTCCGACTGTTCATCTAGGTCCAGTTACCTTCTCCCTATTGCTATTGGTTTATAATGTACCTTTAACTACCAATAGACAGGGACATCAGATCACTTCTCCTTGCTGATCAGGTAAGAGAATGACCCTTAAGCTGATTTGGGTTCAGCCAAACCACAACTAAAGTTTTGCCTCTTTGCGGAGAGGACTTAACAGAATATATAATTTGCTCTAAATGCAAGATTATTCTATGATGCAATCAAAAGAAACTAATCTAAATCCTATTTTAATTAGGCAGATATAGATCTAACCCAATTAAGAGCAAGATAATTAAAATATTGGGATTTAAATATGTTTTGTTTATAATGAATATCAAGTTAATGAAGTAGTTCAATTAACTGATATTATGGTTGCCAAAACACATTCTATTGAGGCCTTAAAACTGAAATAATAAACCAACAACATTCAGGAAATAATTCACAAAATGATATTGATTATCAAATCAATAAATCCAATAATTGAATAATGATACGTGGAAATAGTTCACAACACATTATCATTCAATAAATTGGTTTCATAAGATAGATTTCAGAGTAAATAGTTACTCTGAAATGAGAAATTAATCCATAAAAAACAGAGATACATAATAACAAGATTGTGACAAATTACTCATATTAACAATAGTGCACAAACATGAATAAAATGACACATTCATATTACCATAAAATTAAAACTGATATTTGAAACAATAGTATTAGAAATACCAATTTTATTGCATCCATTCCTCTGTTCTTGGTCTCCAACAGCCCTTTACATTGCTTGAACTTCTGCCTTTAAAACTAGAGCCACAAAAGTGCAAGCTTTGTTCTTCATGCATAATTCAATATACAAAGGGAAAATCCTCAATAATCCCCAGATCTGAGATTTTTCACTCCTCCCTCCTACAACTCTAAATTCCAATTACAATAGTGCTTTTAGAAGCTCTAAAATGGCAGAGGAGAGCAGCCCTTCCTCCATTATGCAATCTGTTATTTATAGTCTTTGTAAAAGAATGTTTAGAGAGGAGAGTTTGTTCAAGAGAATTCTGCTAAATCCAATTTTACTTGCTCCAAATTCTGATCTTCAATTGCTGGAGCCTTCTCATTGATTGAGATTCTTTTTCCATATTTCTTCCACTGTTTTCCTGCAAAAGAAATCAAAATAAATTAAAATGCAATCAAAATATCATTTCTGGCAATTAAATCAACCCAATCAAATTCTATTTAAATAAATAATTAAAAACAAAATATAAGCTACGTATTGATGCTTGGAATGATTTGATTGGCAAAGGATATCATTGGCCAATGGATCTGAAATTAGAAGAGGTTTTGGACAAATGACATTGAAAACAACAACTCAGAAAATTGATTTTGTTTCCAAAATTCGGAGCCTGATCTTCTGCTTGATTTTTGGCCCAATAAATGATCAAATCTATTGGTGAAACCTCCTCCAAAATGTTCTGCTTGATTTTCTCTTTCCAATGAGCCGTCCTGGGCCTCATTTGGCCATGTAGAACTCAAGTTATGAGCTTCCAAAGTTGATGGGTCAAATCTGATATAAATCTGGAAATTCTGTTGCTGGGCTAAAAAAAATGAAAATTCTCATTAAGAATTAAATCCTAAATTAGAATTATAATTAATTCTAAATTAATTGTTAATTATAA